>JASUUG010000887.1:0-56889 GCA_030449905.1 Luvunga scandens | reverse complement strand
TACTCAATTACTATACACAATCTTGCTTTGTAGAGGTTTTTATATTTGCTAGCTTCGACACCCACCAAATTTCGCTCTCACACGGGACCTGCGTCATTTATTTAATCCTTTTATGTTTACTTTGGTTTATGGTTCTGCTTCTTCTCATACAGTACATTTTCGCTGATCTCGAAATTAAGACACCACACAGACAAATAGCCAAGCGAGTCAAGCAATGATCCTCGTCACTTTTCTTTTCTAAAACAGATACAAGAGTTTGATTTGGTCAATCATCGCTTATTCAAGAACAAGTGACGATGTGAGTCAAGATTCGCAAAAAGAACTCTGTAGAGAGTTAGTCAACCAAATTAATCAAGAACCACTTTGCATTCAATATGCAAATCTGTAGGTAAATTTTAAATTAAAATTTGGTCTTATTCATTTATTACCCAAGTTTCACGAAGCTTCATAGGAAGATCCTCATAAACATCTCAAGGAGTTTCATATTGTGTGTTCAAGCATATGCCCTCAAGGTGTAATAAGAGCAAATTAAGTCATGAGCTTTTCCTTTCTCTTTAGATGAGCTAATTAAATATTGGTCAGACTACTTGCCTCCTAGATCTATTACAACGTGGAATGGTTTAAAGAAGTTAGCTTCTTCAAGAAGTATTTTCCGCTTCAAGAGCGCAACATCGTAAAAAGACATTTGTAGATCGCACAACTTCCTCAAGTTAGACTTTGTAAAGATGTTAAGAGCGATTCAAACAATTGTGTGGCATTTGTCTTCAAGATCAAATTTTTATCAACTTCATATTCAATACTTTTACGGGGATTTTCATTTATGGATAAGAAAGTACGATAGATGATGTTAAGGGAAGCTGTTAAAGAACAAGCACTCTACTTAAGAAAGGAGTTGATTTTAAACATGGTCGCAATGCGCAATAAGTAACAAAAACAAGATCTCACTTCAAGGAAAGTGAACGAGATAAGACTTATTCTATTGATCAACGCTTAGATAAACTTACCTATCTGGTGGAAAAGTTTGTCAGTAGAGCAATGCGGCAATGCGCAGACTTGTGGCATTTGTTCTAATACGTCATTCAACCGATTTGGTCCTACATTTTAAGAACTTTTCGAACAAGCCAACGCATTGTGAGGGATTTCCTGCATGCCTCGTAGGAGATATGATCCTTATGCACATGATGGAAGGATCATCCCAACTTCCTATAAAATTTAGGTCGTCTTCGATTCCCACAATAATATCCACCAAGGAAACTAGTTTCTCCTCACCAAACTCCAAGTCCAAGATGCTCCTTAAAGAAATTGTTAAATCACTCGAACTAACACTCAACAATTTTTAATAGCAACTACAACAACCATTCATAATTTGGAGAACCAAGTGAGCCAATTGGCTTACTCTGATTCGCTGAGTCTCAAGTATTGGAGATTACCTTCACAACCGTAGTGAATCCAAAGCAAAACGCTAGTCTTGTCATCCTGAAGTGGGAAAGAGTTGCAAGAGCCTAGCAAGAAAGTGACAAAGTGTTTGGAAAATGAGCTTGAGAATGAGAAATTGATGCCTCAATCTTAAGACGCGCAACCTAACAAAGTGAAACCCGTACCTGTGGTGATACCTCTTCCTTTTCTAAGTCGGTTTGCAAAATCCAAGAAGGAAGAACAAGAAAAAGACATCCTTGAGACATTTCGCAGGGTTGAGGTAAATATTCCTTTATTAGATGCTATAAAACAAATACCTCGCTATGCTAAATTCCTTAAGGAACTTTACAACTCCAAGAGGAAGTTGAGAGGAGATGAAAGAGTTCATATGGGGGAGAATGTTTCCGTCATTCTCCAAAAGAAACTACCTCCTAAGTGCAAGGATCTAGGTATGTATGTGTTGAGTCTACAAAGTGTGTATTTATAATGGAGAAAATCATCATTTTACACTCTAAATCTCACTAACAGCCCTATCTTTATGTCTTTAAGTCCCTTGTAATTTAATTATGTATGTTTTATTTTAATTAAGTATTTTATGTATTTTAGGGGATATCATGGTCATTTCAAAATAAACGAGAGATCGAGATGAAAAAATGACAAACTTTTGAACTCGGGATAGTTGAAAACCTTAGGAGGAGCGTAAAAAGAAAAATGTCTTGTTCACATATACTGTGATCTTGTTCACACATACGATACGGTTGATATATACGTTCTTATGTACATGACACTTTTTTCAATCTTGTATCTTGGACGCGTAGCATGCGATGGCGTAGCGATATTTGATTGAGCGAATGATGTGGATTGATGATGTGTCGCGTCGCACATTGGACCAAAAATGATGACCCGATGATGTGGCAGGAGATGTTGGTGGACCAAAAAAGCGTGTATGCGGTACATGCGTATACACGGTAGCCATGATGATGGCTAATCCGTAGGAACATATACCGATAGCGCCCGATCACAGCATCCAATTGTTTTGTCAAATGGCTATGATTTACTCGGTGTATCTATAAAGAAGGCTCCCTTTGGTGACACCGAATACATTTTTGAAACTCAAATTTTACGTAATTCCATCTCCGTCTTGCATTTTACCACGTATTTTAATAAAATTTTCATTTTACCCTGGTTGATTATGAGATTTCCTTTGCTTGGTTGAAGGTGAAGTCTCAGCATGCTCGTGGGCTTAATTTGGTAAATTTACTTTTCCTTCTCCTTTAATTTATGTGGTTGTTTTTACTTTTCGTAGCCAGGATAGTAATAATTTTTGTGCGGATATCAATTTTGGAATAACCGCCTCTGCGTAAGAGCAAAAGATTTATTACTTATTGCTTGCTTTTGAAGCCACCCAGCACCATATCTATTAGAGTGTGGTTCATGAAAGTGGAAAATCCCCGCACCTACGTTATTAATTACTAATAATGAATATTGAGCCGATGGTGTAAATGCAATCCGAGGAGAAATAAGCATTCATTTAATAGTTTATTCGTGAATGTAAATTAATACATTGGGCCATATAATTATCATTATAAATCCAATCACCCACTTAAAATTAATTCTATATACAATTAAAATTCACCTCGCAAATCGGGATCGCACTGCGTCACCGCTGACCCATTATGGGTATAGATTGATGTAAACTGCCAGGGATTCAATAAAATTTGCATAGCAAGTTTTTGGCGCCTGTTTGGGAGGTAAGTTATTTTTAATTTGTAGAATTCTTTATTTATTTTTAGTTGTTTCTTTGTAATATTTTTTATTATTATTAAAAAAAAGAAAAAAAAAAGTAATTCGTTTTCTAAGTAGGTATTATTTATTTTTGTTAACTTCTCTTTAAATTTCAAATAATTTAATTTTCATGTTATTTTTTATTTTGTTAAATCGGCAAATTCAACTGCCTATTAATTTATTTTAATTTATTTCACGTATTTTCTTTTCTATATATGGCGCTTGAGTTATTTTAATAGCAAAATTGTAACAATGATAAAGGTTAGTGTACGTAATTTCTTCTTGCTTTATTTTTATTAATTTTGTTACCATTTTTTTTGCATGTGCATGGTCGTAGTCACAATTACTAATCTTGAGCCTATAGAGTTTGAATTAAAAAACACTTCGCTTTTCCAAACACGTTCTGAAATTAAAATAAATTTGAAATGGATTTGCAACCAACACTAAAAGAGAGGCCCGTTTTAGGGGCTAACTCATTTTAGCTAACTTGAGCACATCATGCATACGATACTAAACGTAGGTGGCTAGAAGTTTTGAATTAAAACCTAGTGTGCTTCAAATTGTCTCCCAATATTCTATGAAGCCTAGAAAATGAAGATTCATATAATAAATCAATGATTTTCATGCTATTTGTCAAACTTTTAAATAAATTTTTCAAAATGATGATGTTAGTTTTGGGATTATTCCCATTTCTTTAAGGGAAAAGCTCGCTCATGGTTCAATCATTCTTTTACTAATAGCATTACATCACGGAACAAACGGTAACAAAATAAATTTTGAATAAATATTTCCCAAGACATAAAAACCAACGCTCTTTATTCGCGAGGAAATTTACAGAGTTTACCCAAAGAGGAAAACGAGCGATTTCAAAGCATAGGCGATTCAATGGGCTACTCACAAAAGTGTCCACATCGTAGGTAGCAAAAATGACACCAATGCTAATAATACTTTTGGAGATTATTGCGAATATGCAAGAATGGCTAATGGCAACAAGTGGAAGAGAGCTAATGTCAAAAAGTGCATCGAGATTTGAGATTTCTTCCAATGACAAGTGATAATTCCCAAATGATGGAGTCGTTCGGCTACGAGAATACTAGAAGAGTTAAAGGGAGTTGAATGAGGTTCACATCGCAGTCAAGTTTAGAAATTAAGTTAAGTCAAATAGATAGTCAAGGTCTTTCCTAAAAATAGATCAAGTTAGCCTACTAAATCGACGAACAACATGACCAGGACTCGCACCTGTATCAAGCCAATGCCATATGCCAGAATGAAGCCATCAAACTACAAACCTACTCCAACACGTCTAATCCGGATGGAGACCAATCGCAATTTTTCATGGTCTCAAGGGATTCTATGAGAACGGACTGCAAGGCTCAAGTTCCAAAGACCACCGCAATGCAACCATTCCTCAAAATCCTCAAGCCTCTCACACCATTTAGACCATACAATTAACCCAAACTATTCTCAACCTAGGACCACGAGGATGCATTTCAGAATTTCAATAATCTTACTTACTCCAAAATCGAGCAACAAAACCGCACTATTAATGAACTCTGCGAAATGAGATGAGAGCAGTGCTTCAACTTCACAAACCCAACTGGCCTTGAAACATTGAAAAAATGGTTGACAACTTGCTTTGTCGGGCTCAAACCTTGGCAACGATCATGAGAAAGGAAAATTCCCAAGTCAACCAGTGCTCAATCCCTAAAGGAGTCAGTATGAAGTAAGTACCGTTCACACCTCTGACATGGAGAGGTGGCCGTATGACCTCATGCGAAAAGGAAAAGTCGACAACAAAGTGAAGACATGTTTAACAAAACAACTCAAATTATACCCAAATGAAGAAGACTCATCATCGAGGAGAAAGAAGAAACCAACCCACGAGAATATGTTCCAAAAGCTCCATTTCTAGTAGGTTACCAAAGTAAAAAGGAAAATCTCAAGTGAGATTTTTGAAATCTTTAAACAAGTTAAGATAACATCCCTTTGTCAATGCTATAAAAACAAAGTTGTCATCTTACGCCAAGTTTCTTAAAGACTTTTGTACTAAAAAGAGAAACATTCATGTTCAAAAGAAGGCATTTTTAACAAAACGTGAGCTCTATACTCCAACACAAAAATTCCTAAAATACATAGATCCAGGCTCCCCATTATCTCACGTAGTATAGGGAACCACACAATCGGAATGCTTTTTGGACTCTAGGAGCTAGTGTAAATCTATTACCTTACTCAAGAGATTTGTGAAACTTGGACCGGAGAATTACACCCAACCCAAAGTGGTGTTATAACAGACGATCCATGAAAAAAACCTCACAGTATTGGAGAGGACGTGTTATACACAGTAGAGATAAGTTTTATTTTCTCATGATTTCATTGTAATCGACACTCAACCACCAGATTCAAGGAAACAATCCCATTATCCTAAGCATTTACCTTTCTTGCAAATCGCGATGCTCACATTCAACGCAGCAGACGAAATACGCAGCTTGTCTTTGGTAATATGACGATGGAACTAAATATCTTCAACATTGCCAAACAACCTCACAACGCAGATGATGAAATTGTCATGTGGATTGATAAGAATTAATTGATAATACTTTTCTTTCAAACCTCAAATGATGACCCTTTACAAACATGTTTAACTTACTTTGTTTGATTTCGATATCGACATATCGCAGATAAAGGTTAACACCTTACTCGATTCAAAGACCATCCATGGACACTAACAAATGGAAGTCAAGAGTGAAACAACTAACACCATCGCAGAAGAAACTCAAGACGTCATCAATCACCACCAAAACTCGAGCTCAAACCATTACCCGACACTTTCTAATATGCATTTTTATGGAGTAAGAAAGACTCACCAAGAATCATTTCATCATCCCCGAATAACAAAAAGGTAAGTTGTCGAAGTTTCAAAGTGCACAAAGGAGCATTACGATGGACCATTACAGTCACATAAAAGGTATAAACCAAGAGATCGATGCATTACATTCACCTTATGAAAATGCTAAACCTACCAGAAAATGCAACGCTCTGCTAAACCCCAATACGAAAGTTAAGTTTGTTAGAATCAAGTCCTTAAACTATTAGACACAAAAGTATCATTTACCATATTTCTAATAGTTCACGGGTTAGTTCCAGGTAAGTCATTCCCAAAAAGTAAGCGAGTCACAATAGTTACCAATGCCGATAAATGAATTAATACCTACTAGAAAGAACTACAGATGACGTCTATGCATTGATTATGAAAGTTGAATTCTATCACACGAAAGACCATTTTTCTCTACCATTTATCGATCAAATGCTTGATAGATTAAAGTCATGAATTTTATCGCTTTCTGTGATGGCTACTCGTGATATAATTATTCCCATGTCTAGACCAAAAGATCAAGAGAAAACCACTTTCACTCGCTCTTTTCGCACTTTCGTGACATATGAGAATGCCATTTGATTATGTAACGCACCGCTTACATTTCAACGATGCATACGTTAAGCATTTTTCCGATATGGTTGAACGATTGCTCGTTTTGGCGATGATTTTTCCTGCTTTTTGGTGATTCATTCGATCAATGTTTACATCATCTAACACTAGTTCTCAAGAGATGCATGAAGAATTTGGTTCTAAATCGGGAGAAATGCCATTTTACGGTAAAACAAGGTATTGTTCTCGTCACATCATTTCTAGCGAAGGTATTGAGGCTGATAAGGCCAAGGGGATCTCATTTGCAATTTTCCTCTACCTAAAACAATGCAGAAGAAGATCTTCCTCGGGTACGCAGATTTTTACAGACGTTTCATTAAAGATTTTAGCAAAATTTATAGACATTTATGCAATTTACTTACTAACGATGTACCTTTGTCTTTAATGATTCCCCGCCTTGTGGCATTTGAGAAACTAAAGCAGTTGTTAACATCATCACCCATCATTCAAATTTCCCAAACTGAATTTACCATTCGAGATGCATCGATGTATCCGACATGCGAAGAGAGCAAAGATAAGACAAAGAGTTGATCGAATTCCCCATGTCATTTACTACGCTAGTATGACATTAAATGATGCACAGCTTAAACTATTCAACCACCGAAAAAGAAATGCTAGCAGATGTTTTGCATTAGAGAAATTTTGATCTTATCTCATTGGTTGTAAAATAATTATTTTCACAGCATCACGCCGCTTTTAAATATCTTCACAAATAAAGATAAAAAGCTAGACTAATTCGTTAGGTGTTACTTTTTTAGAATTTGACTTTGAAATCAAGATAAGAAGGGCACAAAAATGTTGTTGCAGGCATCTCTCTCGCCTCAATTTTGATACAATTACGTAACCATTTCCATTAAATGAATTATTTCCGATGAACAACTAATGAAAAGTGGAAGTATTACCATGGTATGTCGATATAGTTAACTATCTTGTAACAAAACTTCCTGAGCATTGGAATAAGCAAGACAAGGCCAAATTCTTTGCGTAAATAAAGAATTTCTTCGATGACCTCTATCTATTCAAGTATCACAGATCAAATTATCGCATTTACGTGTCCTTAAAAATGAATTTCAAAATATCATTTCATTCTGCCATGAACAAGCATTTGGAGGCCATTTCAATGCTAAGAAAACAGCTACTAAAATATTACAATGTGGTTTCTATTGGCCAACTATATTTCGAGATGCTTACATTTTTTGTTCTTCATGTGATAGGTGTCAACGAACGGTGAGCATTACACGGCCGAACACGATGCTACTAAACCCAATTTTAAGGTCGAGATTTTTGATGTAATGGGTATCGACTTACGACCCTTTCCCTTCTTTTCGCCATCAATACATATTGGTCGTTTGACTACGATCGAAACGGGTAGGCAGCCCATATAGACCAATGATCACAAAGGCAGATCGATTTTTGAAAAGCAACATTATTTCACGCTTTGATTCCCGAGCGATAATCAGTGATTGGTGGAGCCCACTTTTGTAACAAATCATTCAAAGCTCTTCCGACAAAGTATTCCATTACTCATAAAGTGACGACCCCATATCATCCGCAAACCAAGGGCTGTCGAGATCTCCAATCGAGAGATAAAGCAAATATTAGAAAACGGTGAGACCGCACAAAAAAGATTGGTCATTAAGACTCGATGATGCATTATGGGCATATAGAATGCTTTTAAGACCCCGACGATGTCACCCTATAAAGCTAGTATATGGAAAAGGTTGCCACCTACCTCGGGAACTCGAGCATCGTGCATATCGGGCCATTAAGAAATTCAACTTTGACATGCAAAGTGGTAGCTCGAAAGAAGATTATAACCTCCAGACTTGAAGAAAATTCGTAATGATGCATACTAAAATGCCAAAATTACAAACAAGTGAATGAAAGTCTTTCATGACAAGCAAATTATGAAAAATCATTCACCCCAGTCGAAAGTGCTTTTATTCAATTCTCGCTGCACCTATTCCTGTAAGTTACGCTCGATGGACTGGTCCTTTATAGTTCATATTGTTTTTCCACATGAAGCAATTGAAATTAAAGATCCAAAGAACAAAAGGTAACTTTTAAAGTTAATGGTCAAAGATTAAAGTCATATCTAAAGTACCAACCACATGAAAAGGACATAGAAATCGATCTGAGTGACCCGCCCAACTTGAATTGAAAATTTTTCTTATTTATTTCTTCTTTTTGGTGATTTAAATTTGTGTGAAAGTGCGTTTATTTAATCATTCAATTTTCTTTTATGACTTCTAATCATGTATACCTCAATTAGATGATCCTTCAAACATCTCGCATAACTTCAACGTATAATGATCTCATCTGAGAAGCCAGATAAGATTTTGTAAAACACATCGTATTTGGAAGCTACAACCTCCAGAGTTGGTATCCCACGTTGAAGATCTAGAAAGACAACTCAAAGAAATTGAGAGAGGTATCAACGACACCAAATCGAACTTGAGGTAAACTCAATAAGAGGACAATTGTGAGATTATTATTTTTCTTTTCTTTTCTTTTTTGTGTTCTTTAGTTTGTTACCTCGGTTAAGTGGCGGATAACGGTACTCCGTGATAATCAAAGTTGGTTACTTCAGTTTCCCATAATCACTGATATTTTGAAAAGAAGGTATGGACAGAAACACGATTCTAGCAAAGCTTCAAAAGCGATTTCCTTCACTTCCTCAGAATGCCCTCCTGACGATCTATAAAGCTTCATCCAACGCACGTGATTGTTTATGAGAAATAACGTCCTGCTAACATCCGTTGGTTAATTGAGGCCAAGGTACGTTTGGCGGAAGCGAGTTGCCTCCTAAATTTATTGCATACATGCCTGGTTGTGGTAAAGGAAATTACTCAAGAAAACGAAGAGCCGAAAAACTTAATGTTGATTGTCATAAGTGCGATAGATTAAATGCGATAAAAATCTTTGTTCTTTCGAATGATGTCGATAACGTGGAAGATAAGATTCAATTCATTGGGATGGCTTGAATAAAGAGTCATCGGATGATATCTTTTTGTCTCTCAAACGCATCCTGGATACGTACATAAAGAGAAAATCTCCAGTTATGGCCATTATTTCAAAAAAGAACAGAACGATATAGTCTTGGGAATCGACTATAAACGACCACTTGTTTGCAAGTTTATAAGAAAACCTGGATGGAAGCCTATCCTCGACCCATGTAGGCGTTGATCCGTTTACAGGCGTAAAACTGAGGAAGATGTGAGCCACAATCACAACTACCTATTCACAAATTATTTTTGAGAAGCATTCCAATGGCATGCTACTCCCAATAAACAATTCAAGAACGTTTGTGTGCTTTCTCGGATTTAACTATAAAGAAACATAAAGAGTTCGTTGAGGCAGCCATCGATCTTGGTCAACGCATAGCAGAAAGAAATTTGCATCTGGTTTATGGAGGAGGTGACCGAGGGTTATCAAAATTGGTCTCAAAAGTTGTTTATCTCAGAGGGAGCGAAGTGTTAGGCATCATCCCAAGAAGCCTCAAACCATTAGGCTGTATGTCTGACTCACCAACTGGAGAAGAGTTAGCCGTCTCAGGTATGCAAGAAAGAATAACTGAAATGCTAAATCATGTTGATGCTTTTATTTTCCTACCAGGAGATCTTGCAACTCTAGAGGCACTAATCACATTAGATCTCTTGGCCCATCCAACATTCATCGAAACCTATCGGTTTTGTTAAATGTCAATAACTTTTATGATGGCTTCATCGCATTTCTTAACCATGCAATAAAAAACCATTTCATCCCTTTCACAGTGAAAAATATTTTTATTTGTGCTCATACTGCTAACGAGTTACTTGATCTGTTATAAGCTTATGTACTGCCGCATCCCAAGACCCCATGTTGGAATGGCCAACTAATGATGGTAATAATGGCAGAGTAGTAGTAAGTGCAAATTAGATTTAACTCTCCGCTTGTAAATATTTTCTTCGTCATGTCAAAGACTCGTGATGTCTTCTAAACCATATTTTCTTTCAACATCGAGGACAATGTTTCGTTCGGAGTTGGGGAGGGAATAGTTGACAATTGTGGAATATCTTAATCTTGGTGTAGTTTTTTTTTTTGTAAAACTAACTGTGGATAAATTTTTTAGTCGAAGATGGCTGAATATGGAGTGTAGTGACTCTAGAGACGCATCTTCTTATTATAAAAACAAAAATTCAGACATTTCTTGCTTTGACAGCCATTTTAAGTGTGATTCTCACCATTCTGCATGCATAATTTTCATGACTAAGAATAGGTTTGGGGTAGAATTTTTTAAGAAAAGCATTTTGTATGATCTTTTCATAATTATATGACATGATAACTTTCAAATTTTAGTATTTGTATTATCTTTGGTATTTAGTTATGTTACACCATTTTGTTACTCTACATGTTGATGTTGGAGACAAATATAAGTTCTTGAAGGAATGCACATGTTATAATAATTTCAAAGTGAGTTTTGAGCTGTCATTTTCTTGAGAGTAACCCTTTTTCGCCCATTCTTCATTCAAATTTTAGTAGTTTATTGCTTTATACATTATCTCCAAATTTCTGTAAAAAAAAAAAAAAAACCTAAAGTGTGTGTTGCCACATCTGAAGGTCTATCTAACTAGTAGATATGGAAGATTATTTAGAACCCTAAAAGATGACAAAGGCCATCTTTAGTCCGTTTGAGCCTTTCTAGCCAACCCTATTAATATGTATTCATAGTTAACCCTTGAGCCTTAAAAAAGAAAAATAATAATAATAAAATAAAAATAAAGACTTTTCTTTGACAACCTATTATCTTTGTCTCCACTCCGTGTGAGTATCACCTTATATTTTATATTTCCCACCACCCATTTATGTTTGAAAATAGAGATAATTTTGCTTTCACAAAAAAAAGGTCTTTATAAAAAAAGGAAAAAATATGTATATAAATAAATAAAAAATAAAGAAAAAAAAATCAAGTGAAAACCACCTTACAATCTCCAAAAGTTCTTTATTTTTCAAACATATATGTTGTTTTTCCTATTAGCCTTTCTTTGTTAATGCCACGTCCTAGCCTACGTTACGTCACCAATAAAAGTCCTTCTTGATTTTAGGGAACTATAGTGAAATAGAAACTAGTTATATAAATTTGAAAAGATTTGGTAGTGCATATTTAAAAAAAAAAAAAAGAATGATGAATACATTGGTTTGATTAGCATTTTGAATTAAAATCGTATTATTTCTAAGTTTGAGGCATATTTATATTACCTTGGTGAGAGTGTGTGATATTATTTCTTTATTATTTTCACTCAATTTACCATTCAATTGGGTGATTATTTTTGGTTTAATTTATTTGTGAGAGTATCACTACCACTGTGAGATTTTGGGGTTTGATATGCCATTCTTGAAAGTGACTCAATTATCAAGTTGTGACAAATTTTTCTAAATTGATTCATGTGGAAAGTTGATGTGCGAATGATATTTCTTTAGATCGTAGATAATACTTATACTTTTATTTGATTGTTTTTATTAGTCGATTGAATAAATACCACGCTTAAAAAAAAAAATTTGTTTGAGTTTTGTTTTCGCTTAATTTGCTATGGACTAGCAACAAATGTGGTTGGGGGGATGTGTTAGTCTTTAGAAAGTGTGTATTTATAATGGAGAAAATCATCATTTTACACTCCAAGTCTCACTAACATCCCTATCTTTATGTCTTTAAATCCTTGTAATTTAATTACGTATGTTTTATTTTAATTAAGTATTTTATGTATTTTAGGGGATATCATGGTCATTTCACAATAAACGAGATCGATGAAAAACGGACAACACTTTTGAACTCGTAATAATCGAAAACCTTAGGAGGAGCATAAAAAGAAAAATGGTAATGTTCACATATACTGATCTTGTTCACACATACCAGATCGCTCACACATCTGATGCGGTTGATATATACGATGTCTATATCTCGAACACCGCTCACGACTGTTCTCATCTTTTGTATCTTTGGCGTGGCATTGTGCGATGACGTGCATATTTGATTGGACGAATGATGTGGCATTGACCGCTTACATGGCATTGATCGACGATGTGGCGTTGATCGATGACGTGTCACGATCCTATTGACAAAAATGTTGGCCGGTGATGTGGCGAATGTTAGTGGACCGAAAAAATGTGTGTACGATACATGCATATACAGAATAATAGCCTTGATGATATGTTTCATCCAATAGGAACTTGCCACGTGACACAATCACGGCGTCCAAATTATTTTAATCAGATAGCCATGATTTACTCGGTGATCTATAAAAAGAGGGCTCCCCCTAATTTAACACCTCACGAATCTATTTTTGAGCTCTATTTTCTCGTAATTCCATCTCTATCTTGTATTTTCTACGTATTTTAATAAAATTTTCATTTTACCCCTAGTTCATTATGAAGTAGCTAATTTCTTTTCAACCTCAAGGTTGAAGGTGAAGTCTCAACATGCTCTATGGGCTTAATTTGGTAAATTTACTTTTCCTTCTTTAATTTATGTGGTTGTTTTGACTTTTAGTAGACGGATAAGAATAATCTTGTCCGGATATCGGTGGAATAACCGCCTTCCTATGCAAGGTTATTACTATTTGGCACGGAAGCCCTTAGCCCCATATCTATTAGAGTGTGGTTCATGAGGAGTGGAAAATCCCCCTTCATGATTTAATTGGTACTAATAATGAATATTGAGCCGATGGTGTATGTTGAGTACAAATCCGGAGATCCAAGCATTTCATTTTAATAGTTTATTCCAACAAATTTTAATTTAAATTAATACATTGCCTACATAATTGTCATTATAAATCCAATCACCCACTTAGAAAATTAATTCTACATATAATTAAAATTCACCTCCTCGTGGGATCGACACTCGTCACCATTGATCTATTCTACAATAGATTCGTGCACTTATGAGTTCAATAAAATTTGCACAATAGTATGTTTACTATCCCTTACAAATTTGGTAGTGTTAAAGTTGAGAAGGCTATGTTAGATCTAGGAGCTTCTATTAATGTCATGCCTCGTTCCATTTATTCATCTTTGAATGTTGGCCCATTAAAAGAAACTCCACGTGATTATTTAACTGAATTGCGATAGTGCCTAATGCATATCCTGATGGGGTGTTAGAAGATGTCTTAGTACAGGTTAATGAGTTGGTTTTTCCTGCTGATTTTTATGTACTTAATATGGAAGAGGATAACTGCTCTAATTCTGTCCCAATTTTGCGAGGAAGACCTTTTCTTAAGACTACTGGAACTAAAATGGATGTATATAAAGAGACTCTTCTTATGCAGTTTGATAGAAAGATTATAGAGTTTAATATGAATGATGCCATGAAATATCCTAGGGATAAACAATTAGTATTTTCTGTGGATGTTATTGATCCTTTAGTGCAAGAAGCTTTTGATTTGGATGTTGAAGATTCATTGGTAGCTACTTTAAAGAATAGCTTGGGCCTCAAAGGATTGCAAAAAGATAAAAAGAGTTTGTTTTAAATTATGCATTAAGAGATAATCTTTGAATTAAATTCTTTGAGAACTTTAACTCATAATGTGTCTTATATTGAATTACTTAACTCTCATGCAAAACTTCTTCCATCTATTTTGCGGCACCAAAAATAGAGCTTAAACCGCTCTTGAGTTATCTAAAGTACTATTTTTAAGAGATAGTGAGACACTTCCTGGTGATCATCTCTTTAAAGCTTAGTGCTTTGGAAGAGGAAAAGCTTATGAGAGTGCTGAAGGATTGCAAAAAGGCTATTGGATGGACAATTGCTGATATCAAAGGGATACACACATCCACATGTATGCATAGAATATTGTTGGAGGAAGATGCCAAACCTTCGATACAAGCTCAACGCCATTTGAATCCACTCATGATGGAAGTGGTGAAGAAAGAAGTTTTGAAACTTTTTTATGCAGGTATAATTAATCCAATTTCGGATAACAAATGAGTAAGTTTGGTACAAGTGGTGCCAAAGAAAATCGTATAACAGTTGTTGAAAGTCTCGATGGTGAGTTATTATCCACCTGAGTTCAAAATGGGTGGAGGGTTTGTATTGATTTTAGAAAGCTTAATTCACTCACTAGGAAGGATCATTTTCCTATTCCTTTTATTGATCAGATGCTTGAAAGGGTGGCAGGAAAATCTCACTTTTGTTGTCTTGATGGTTATTCAGGTTTTCATCAGATATCGATTCTTATACCAAGATCGGGAGAAGACTACCTTCACATACCTTTTTGGAACCTCGCGTGATCGATGTATGCCATTTGGTCTTTGTAACGCCCCTCCACTTTTTCAAAGGTGTATGGTCGTATTTTTTAGACTATGTGGACAATATCATAGAGGTATTTATGGATGATTTTATAGTCTACGCCGATTCTTTTGATGATTGTCTATATAATCTAAAAGAAAAGTGCTTGAAAGATGCATTGAAACAAATCTTGTCTTGAATTATGAAAAATGTCATTTTATGGTATATCGGGGTATTATTTTAGGTCATGTAGTCTTTACTAAAGGAATTGAGGTAGATAAAGCTAAGATAGATGTCATTAAATCTTTACTTTATCCCCCTACGTTTCGGGAAGTTCATTTTTTCTTGGTCACATAGGTTTTTATTGACACTTTATCAAGGAGTTTTCGAAGATAGCTCGGCCTTTTACGTATGTAGCTTGAAAAAATGTGGCGTTTGATTTTGATGAGGCATGCAAGGCAACATTTGATAAGCTTAAGGAATTATTGACTTGACTCCATTATACAGCACTGAAAACCTCCCTTTGAGATAATGTGCGATGCCGCAACTCCCCTTGTTGGTCTTGTTCTTTGACAAAGGGTTGGAAGAGCTGTTCATGTGATATATTATGCTTCAAGGACACTTGATAGTGCTCAGTGCAATTACTCAACAAAGGAAAAAGAACTTTTAGCTATTGTTTTTGTTTTAGAAAATTTTCGTTCATATTTATTGGGTACTAAAGTGATGTTTATTCTGATCATGCGGCTCTCAGATATTTTCTCACCAAGAAGGAAGCGAAACCGAGACTTATCCGGTGGATCTTATTACTTCAGGAGTTCAACTTGGAGATCCGTGACAAGAAAGGAGTAGAGAACTTGGTTAGACCACCATAGTAGATTCACCTAGAGTGAAGAAGCAACACCTTTGAAAGATAATTTCCCAGGATGAGCATCTTTTTGTAACTCAGTATAGTTCCTTGGTATCTTTGACATTGTCAATTATTTAGTTATAAAAATACTACTTAGTGATCTGAGAGGCTCAAAAAGATAAGATTAAGAGTGATGCTAAGTACTATGTTTGGGATGATAGAAAAGAAGAATAGAACCATTCTCAACATGGAAACAAGCATGTTCAAAACTAAGAGATTGCCTAAGGAGTTTTGGGCATAACCTGTTGTATGTACAATTTATCTATCTAATAGGTTTTAACAAGTGTATAGGACAAGACACCACAAGAAGCACAAAGTGGCAGAAAACTAGACATCTCCTGTCTAAGAGTTTTTAGAAGTATAGCTCATGTGCATGTATCGGACCAGGAGAAGAATGAAGCTAGATGACAAAAGCAAGAGGTCCATCTTCATCGGCTATAACAATAATTCCAAAGGATATAAATTGTACAATCCAAACAATAAAAAAAATGATGATCGGCCAAGATGTAATTTTTTATGAAGAAAGAGAATGGGATTTTGGCTCTAGTGTAAATGATTTCAAATTTTACCACTTTTGAAAAAGAAGATTAGACATTGAAGGAACAAGCATAAAAAGAACAAGAGCCCGTAACTCCACCTACCTCACAAATAACATGCACTCATGCAGATTCACCACCATTATTTTTGGAAGAAAGAGATATGGCATATACAAAAAATTTACAAGAACTCTATGAGGAAACTAAAAATTAAATAATCTTACTCTCTTTTTGCCTCTTTCTTTAATTGTGAGCTAGTGAACTTCCAAAAGCTATAAAAGATAAAAAGTGAAAAAAAAATGAATGAAGAAATCAAAGCCATTACAAAGAATGACACTTAGGAACTTGCCACTCTTCCCAAAGGTCATAAAGCCATTAGTGTCAAATAGGTGTACAAGAAAAAAACAAATACTAAAGGTGAAATAAAAAGCTAGCATCAATTATGATAAGGTATTTGCTCTTATTGCTCGACTGAAATCTATAAGACTAATTATTTCATTAGCAGCCCAAAAGAAGTAGAAGATTTTTCAAATGGATGTGAAGTTTGCTTTCTTCAACAGATTCCTTGAAGAAGAAGTCTACATCAAAGAACCATTAGAGTTATATGATTAAAAGGCATAAAGACAAATTTTTGAGATTAAAGAAGGCCCTTTATGGGTTAAAGCAAGCACTAAGGGCATGGAACAATAGAATCAACAAAAATTTTGAAGAGAATGACTTCACCAAATGGCCATATAAGCATGCTCTCTACAAAAAAAAAAAAAAAAGGATAGAGACATTTTGATTGTGTGTTTGTATGTGGATGATCTCATCTTTATTGGAAGTAGCCTCAGCTTATTTAAAGAGTTCAAGAGAGTGATGACCAAAGATTTTAAGATAACTGGTATCAGACTTATGTTGTACTATCTTGGTGTCGAAGTTAAGCAAAAATAAGAAGGAATATTTATTTCTTAAGAAAGCTACACAAAGAAATTGCTCAAGAAGTTTAATATGCATGATTACAAGCCCATAAGCACACCAATCGAATGTGGAGTTAAGTTTTCCAAATATGATGAAGGCAAAACAATAAATTTAACATTCTTTAAGAGTTTGGTTGGAAGCTTATGCTATTTGACATATGCAAGACCAGACTCCTTTATGTTGTTGGACTTGTGAGTCAATACATGGAAAATCCAAAGACCACTCGTTTTAAAGTTGTAAAAAGAATCCTTCATTAGATTAAAGGCACGATTGATTTCGGCTCGTTGGATTTAGCAATAGTGATTAGTGTGGAGATACAAATGATCGAAAAAGTACCATTGGTTTTGTCTTCTTTATGAGAGATACTACTTTCACATGGATGCCGAAGAAGCAACCGATTGTCACAGTTTGTACTTATGAAGCTAAGTACAAAGATGCTACATTAAGTATTTTTCATGCATTCTTGCTAAAGAAGTTATTGGTTGGGTTTGTCACGGAAGAATCTACGGAGATCTTTATCAACAATAAGTCAACAGTTGCCTTAGCTAAAAATTTTGTATTTTATGATTGAATTAAACATATGGAAACTCACCACTATTTCATAAAGGAGTGGATTGAAAGAAAGGATATACAAGTAAAGTATGGCAAATCACAAGATTAAACAACATATATCTTTACTAAGCCATTGAAACAAGAAGACTTTTATTAGATTGAGAAATTCCCTTGGTGTCATAGGATCAAGTTGAAGAGGGGAGTTGGATCATAAACTTGATCTATACAACTTTGAAGCCCAAATGATCTTTGATCTAGCCCATGGAAGCTTCTTTAGGTAATTTGGTAATATAATAAGTAGAATTTGTGGTGTTGAGTATGGTTGTTAGGTTTGATGTATGGTTATAATTTGTATGGTAATTAGGTTAATGTATGGAGGTGATTAAGTTGTAACAAGTATAAATAACTCCTCTTTTAGTTTAAACAACAAGAAGTAGTAGAAGCTTAGTTAAAAGAGTTGAAGTTGAAGAGTTATATATTAAGTTCATAAGAAAGTTTTTAAGTGTTTAATCATTCAAATTCTTCAACATCAAGCACTTTTTAAGTTAAAAAAATGAAAAAAGACCTACTATATTTTGCATTTCAACAATAATCCAAGACGAGTGCCTTATTATTTCTCAATGGAAAGAATATATATATTGTAATGGCAATGAAAATTACGTGCTGTCCAACAATATATAATTTAGTATTGCTTGGCAACTTCTATAAGGTAATCATATGGTGAATGATAGAAACGTTATTAATTAGGAAGTAAAAGAAGAATAGAAAATCTTAGGCGATTTATTTAAGTGGAAAATAAGATTTGTATTTCACTTGTTTCTTTCTCCATATATATTTTCTTACCACCTCAATTTCACAGCACTAAATTGAGACATAGAGTATTGACCCATTGAAATTGGACTAATTCAAATCTTAATTCAAATGTTATAGTTTATAAGTGAAATTGATTTAATCTCATACTTATATGATAAAGCATCTGTAATATCTTTACTATTTTTGACAACGTTATTAGTTAAAAATTATATTTATTATACAGTATCAATATTTAGAGGAGTACTAGCAACAATTGCCCTTAAAAATTATATTTCCTAATGATCTTGATTGTCTTGAATGGAAAGTCTTCATCAAGATCACCATGAGGGAATATTTTCAAGATCACACGAGATTCTTCAAAAGATGATCATTATATGAATTTTACCAAGATGTTGGTTAATTATCAAAATGTTTTTAGCATATGCACATTGCTGATTATCATAACCATCCTTATGTAAGCTTATTAAATAAGAAGATTGATATTTCACAAGCTTTAAACAACTGGATTGTTGTATGTCAATTCTTTAGTAGGGTTGCTAATCTCGATTCTCACATACACATTGTTTTGCACACACACTAGAATTATCTCAATTCTCGCATATGCACATTGATTGATTATCATAACCATACTTCATATTTTTCACTGATGTTTTGTATATTTGAATTTGATTATTTAGTGCTCAAAATCACATTTGTTTTGTTGTAAACAATTATTATTATGAGTTCATTACTTCTGCCCATGCGTTTTGATGACTAGTTATTATTCGTGTGCAAAATTTAGATTCTTTTTTAGCAGATCATTTAGTTTGAAGATTAATTAAGAAGCTCAAATACCTTCGTAGGCTTGAATGATTAATGTCAACATAGCTGATTCCTTGTATGATTATGTTGAAGTCTAAATTCTCTACATTAATCTAATTAAGATGATTCCACTTCCTTTTCATTAACTTGTTGCTTTTTTTTTTTTTAGCTTTTCATAGGATAAACTTATTGCTTGATTGTAATTTTTTTTCAATATTTTATAAAATAGTTCATCTCTGTTAGATTATCACTATCATGACTTCATAATTATGGAGATGATGCAAAATCTTTTTCTTGCAGGCCATATGTGTAAATGCAAATACACATACACTTTTGAGGAGTATTTTATCATTAAAAATAAAATTGTACTCTGAAGAGGGAAGTGAAAGAAAAAACTACACTACTCTATCATGTGTACGTATAGTTATGATGGGTGTCGAAAGAAATGAGAAATGTAAAAACTTACTCTAGTAAGATTATATATAGTGATTGAGTAGGGTCATGTCCACAGAGAATGGTAATTATTTTAATCCTTTTAAAATGAAAATGTAAAATTAAGGGATTGTTGATAATAATGAAAATCAAATTAAATTAATAAGAATGCAAATTAAAAGTGTAATTCAAAATGGGAAAACTATGGTTGAAGGAATTAACTTAGCTTTGATTCGACTACTGATCATCGATACAACTATAAATCATTACTGTTTATGAATAGACCGATTATAGCTACTGAGACACTCTAATAGTCAATCTCTCCTTAATTAGTCAATAATTAAGGTACGATCATTGGTTATTTCCCTAATCAATAGACAACCTTAGATACAATCATAGGATTTAATCAATTGATAACCTTAAATTAAAGAGACCCAAATCCTAATTAATAAACGCATACGATGGTTCATTTAAATTAGATTGTTTATTTCCATAACACAACGCACTGTTATATTATTCACCGCAAACATCAAAATATTCATACAATAAATCTTTCAATTGGCAGTAGATTAAATTGATAATTAAATAGTGACCAATTATCTAATTAACAAAGATAATCATAACAATAATTCAGAGAATAAATAAATACCCAAAAAGCAATAAAACAATTAAAGCATAGAAAGATCTCACAGTAATGGTGAATCAAAGCTTCATTAACCTTCAACCAGAAAAATAAATTTAATTCCTTATGGAGAAAAGAGAAAACACTAAAAAAAAATAAAAATAATTAATAATCCAAAATCCCCTATTCCTTCATTTTGTCTCCTTTTTATAGTTTTCTACAAAAGGAGAAAGATACTAATATCTAAAATATTATCTCAAATATTATCTAAAATTTAAATTCAAAATTAAAAGAGTAACAAAAAGATAAAACACGTTAAAATAAAAACTTCAAGTCCGCAATTGACAGCACGCGCCCACGCCTTATCAACAAACTTCTTCTGAAACTGAGAATTTCTCCAGGAAGTCAATTCATTCTCAAACATCATCTTTTAGCTCAATTTAGCATCAATTAATAAAATTGCACCTACAAAAGTAAAGCACAAGTAAATCACAATTATTAAGTGCAAAACATTGATATTAAAGGGAGTAAACAATGCAAAACTAGTGCATGAAATGCACTATAACAAATTCTGCCACACCAAGATAATGCTTGTCCTCAAGCATATAACTTAAGAATAATCTCAAATCTTCACTCAATTCTCATTCCAACTCATACAAAAATGATCTTAAGCAAGCACACCTCAAGGATTTAAGTCAATCAACATTCAAGAGACAAGGATTTCAAAGCATAGAATCTCATAAGCTAGCATAAAGTCACTCAACCACCAAGACAATCTTTTCAAAATCCAAGTGCAACAAAATTTAATGGCCCTCTCATTGATTTCACTCCATGCACTTAAAGTGTTTAAGGTATCATTTATGCACTCAAATCAAATCAAAGAATGCTATTACCATAAGATTGCTCATATATCACATCTTAACCACAAAACATGAATTAAATGTAAAAATCTAAAGGTCTTAATAAGATTGTAATAGGGCTAAATAGATTGAATGAAAAAGAAAGGTCTATGGAAGAAAAAGAGATAAAAATGAGAAGAATTAACCAATTGAATGAACCTTATGACATCAAAATGTTTATTGCTACACAAGTAGTCAAGAGTTTTTTTTTTTTTTTTTTTCGATGAATCTTGCACAATTTTATTCAAGCATAATGCAACTTGATCTAATTGAGAAACTTTTATTCAAGGTAGCAAAATCAACAAAATATATCTAAACAATGAATTAAAAAATCTTCTCAAATTAAGGCTCAAAAAGTAGGTAAACGGATAAGTAGATGGAGAGAAGTAGATGTTTAAGGATCAGCCAAAGATAACAAATAAAGATCTTTGGGAGGAGAAAAAGAAAAGAAATGTGAAAATAGAAAAATGGCAAGAGGTTTGCCCTTATCATTTTAATGCATAAAATCCCGTAATGCGGCTTCAACATGCATAACAAAGCAAGTTCTAGAATAGACAAACTAAGATTGATATTCACTCAACAAAAACAGTTAGAGCAAAGTGGTTGCTCATAGGCTCAAATCCTCTCAAAGTTGGTGAATTTTCCATCAAATCATGTACACTCATCAAATGAATCAACTATCAATAGTGGTGAGTTATTCCCTTAAGCAACTAAGACCAAGCTAATCAAAACTCGAATATATTCATGCATCTCAACTAACATCCAAGAAAAATAACACTAACTCCAAAATTATTCAAGGATGAGCAAAGTGAAACAAAAAAGACTTCATAAAAGAAGAAAAAAAATGACACAACCAAGAATGCTATTCAAAATCATCTCAAAATCAATAAAATAACACGTCTAGACATTAATATTGCAAAAATCACACCCCCACACCAAGAACATACATTGTCCCCAATGTATGATAATCACCGTTCACATAACAAAATAAAGCATAGGGAAAAAAAGATTAAAGGAAAAGAAAACGTCCCTGAATTGTCCACATAACGTCTATGGGCTTGATGGAAATGGTGGGATAAATCCCACACTCTCGAAGAACGTCCCTAAATTCTGCTCTAGTTTGTTTAGCTTGTGCTCTATTTTCTCTAACTGAGTGCTCAAAGGTGGTACAGAAATAGAAGGAATAGTTGGTGGGCGGCGAGATTGTCGTCAAACTCATCATCATCAGAGGTAACACCACTCTTAGCATAAAGCTTCTTTGGAAGTTGAGTGGGTCCTGGTTCAGTAAACTGAAATTTTCCCGCCTTGAATTCAACCAAACCTGTTCTTTCAAACAAAGGTATATCCAAAAATTTCTTCTTACAAGTAAGATGCAAATTATGATCATCAAGATCAAGCACACATAAGTTTACAGTTAACAGAGTAATTTATAGACAAAGAAATAAAGTTTTATACCTTTTAAGGACATTCTGAAATTGATCTGCTAACCAAAAACCTAAATTAGGCTTCACATCATTTAACATGCATCAGATAAAATAAAATTCAATTTTAGAAAACCCCCGAGTTATCGTTCTTTCTTGAAAAATTATATGCTAAGAACCAATGCACACATTTTAAAACAGGATCACGCAAGAACGAACTTTTATATTTACTCAAGTCATAGGCCCTGTTATCCAAAGATAAATCATGCCAAAGACGATAAGGCTCAAATTCTTCGCTAAAGTCACAAGTTGTCCCTAAATATTCATCACTAAAAGAATAGTCATCATCAATGAATCCTAAATCTACATTAAAATCTGTGATAGATTGTCAAAAAGTCTGTCCCATTAACCTAAATTTTATAACATTCGGAGTATGCAAAGTAAAATCATCTGGTATATTAAATTGGAAAATAGAATAAAATTCCTTAATCAACTCAACATAACCTAAAAACTCAACATCAATAAACTTGCAAAAACCAATCTTATCAATTAAGGAATCAAAAGTTTCCTTAACATTCAACTTTTCAAGAGTCGGATAATGAATATACTTAACTGGAAATATTTTTCGCTTGGAAATATCTTTGTACCTCTCTTTCTCCTGTTGAGTCATGAATATGAGGCACACTTCGAGATTAGATTTAGCAAGCGGCAAAACACTTTTCCCCTTTCCATGTTTCGATCTCTTTCTCACTGCTTGGCGCGAATTTGAAACTGTGTTCCATGGCATCATAGTGGGAGCGGCAATCTTGGATTTTTTCAAGACAGTTTTCTTTTTAACCATTGGTGACTTGGAAGTTGTTGCTTTCCTCTTCAACATTGTTTGAACTCACGGGTTTGTGCTTCAACGAACTGCTACCGCGCACGGGTTGTGTGTGGGGGGGGTGAATTGAAGGTAGTAGGTGGTGGCTGGAGCTTTGGAGCAATGAGAGTGGCGTGTTGAGAGTGGTTGTCGCGGCTGCTGGAAATTGACGGAAGTGACTGGTCTGGATCGTGAATAGTGGCACACGTGGGTTGAAGTGGAAATGGGTTATGGTTGGCATGAATCGGGTTGTAAAGGTGCTGGTGATGTTGTGGGTGGAGCAAATCTGTAACATGGCTGGAATAGATCTGGGTTGTGGTTGGTGATGTCGCTGCTGTGATAGATCTAGAGCATCGGTGGTTGGTGATTTCACGAGTGGAGCAGATCGGGTCAAGTGTGGGGACTGGATCGGTGCAGATAGTGGTCATGGCTGGACTAGATCAAGAGTTTGGCGCACTGGTCGTGGTCATTCTGGTGATGTTCTTGTGCTAGCCGCTGAGATCGGGGTTATGGGTGGTCAGGTTTGTGTTTGGCGTCGCCGACGGCTTGTAATGACGATGGTGAAGTCGCAGGTGGAGCGGATTGTGAAGAGGCGGCTAGATTGTTAAGGACTGTAGCTTTAGAATGTTACTGAAAATTGAAGCCCAAAATCAATTTTTTTTAAAGAAATTAAATAAAAGAATAAAACTAAAAATAAAAACTATAAATTAAATGCTGAAATAGACACTTAAGACACCAAAAATTACAGAAAAATTTTTTTATTAAGCATATAGGCAGGCCTTAATACCTACTATAATAAATTAAAGTCAGAAGTACTTATTAGTTAAAGCGTGGGCACGCCTTAACAAAAAATTTCCTTCTAACCAAAATAAAAAATGCAACAATAAATTAAAAATAAACATCAAATCCTTTGGGTTGCCTCCTGTTGTGCAAATTTTACTGAACTCGCAACTGCACGAATCTATTGTAGAATAGATCAATGGTGACGAGTGTCGATCCCACGAGGAGGTGGATTTTAATTGCTTGTAGAATTAATTTTCTTAGTGGGTGATTGGAATTATAATGACAATTATGTAGGCAATGTATTAATTTAAATTAAAGCTGTTGGAATAAACTATTAAAATGAAATGCTTGGATCTCTGGATCTGTACTCAACATGCACTATCGGCTTAACATTCATTATTAGTACCAATTAAATCATGAAGGGGGAACTTCCACTCATCGTGAACCACACTCTAATAGATATGGTGCTAAGGGCTTCCCGTGCCAAATAGTAATAACCTTGCCTAGGGAGGCGGTTATTCCAGCCGATATCCAGACAAGATTATTACTATCTGTCTACGAAAAGTCAAAACAACCACATAAATTAAAGGGGAAGGAAAAGTAAATTTACCAAATTAAGCCCATGGAGCATGTTGAGACTTCACCTTCAACCCAAGCTTGAAAGGAAATTAGCCACTCATATTTGAACTAGGGGTAAAATGGGAATTTTATTAAAATACGTAGAAAATACAAGATGGAGATGGAATTAGAGAAAATGAAGTCAAAAATGGATTCGGGGTGTCAAATTAGGGGGGAGCCCCCTTTTATAGATACACCGAGTAAATCATGGCCATCGGATTAAAACAATTTGACGCTCGAGGATTGCGCCACGTGGCAAGTTCTATTGGATGGAACATATCATCGTGGCTTTTATTCAGTGTATATGCATGTACCGTACACACGTTTTTTTTCCGTCCACTAACATTCTGCCACGTCACGGTCAACATTTTTGGTCCATAAGCTCGTGACACGCCATCGGGCAACGCCACATCATCAATAACGCCACATGCGGTCAATGCCACATCATTCGTCTAATGAAATGCCGCCACGTCGTCATCGTGACAGTGCTACATCATCGTATAGTGTCACGTCAAAGATACAATACAGGAACAGTCTGCGTGAAGATCGTGTCGATCCGTATATATCAACCGTCATCAGTATGTGTGAAACGATCAGAGTATATGTGAACGATCCATTTTTCTTTTTATGCTCCTCCTAAGGTTTTCGAAAGTCCAGAGTTAAAAATTTCTGTCAGATTTTCCATCTGATATATAGTTTATTGTTAAATGACCATGATATCCCCTAAAATACATAAAATAATAAATTAAAATAAAACATACATAGTTAAATTACAAGGGACTTAAAGACATAAAAATAGGGATGTTAGTAAGACTTGGAGTGTAAAATGATGATTTTTTCCATTATAAATACACACTTTCTAGTACTCAACACACCCCCCAACCAGCTTGTTGCTAGTCCCTAGCAATTTGAGCGAAAACAAAACTGATACAAAATTATTATTTTTTTTATACTGTGGTATTTATTCAATCAGACTAATGATAACAATCAAATAAAAGTATAAGCATTATCTACAGTCTAAAGAAATATCATTCCCATATCAACTCTCCACATGAATCAGTTGAGAAAACTTTGTCACAACTTGATGTCTAGTTACTTTTAAGAATGACATGCAAACCCCAAAATCTCACCGGTAGTAGTGATATACTCACAAAGAAATTAAACCCAAAAGTAATCACTCCAGTGAATGCTAAATTGAGTGAAAATAATAAAGAAGAAATATCACACACTCTCACCAAGGTGACAAAAATATGCCCTCAGCTTAGAAATAGTACGATTTTAATTTAAAAATGCTAATCAAACCAATACATTCATCATCTTTTTTTTTTTTTTTTTTAGTATGCATTACCACATATTTTAAACCCATATAACTAGTTTATATTTAAGAATAAATTTCCCCAAAAACAATAAGGACTTTTATTAGTACGTAAAGTAGGCTAGGGACGGGGCAAACAAAGAAATGATAATAGGAAAAACAAAATATATGTTTGAAAAATAGAGAACTTTGGAGATTGTAAGGTGTTTTTCACTTGATTTTTTATTTTTTATTTTTTTATTTGTAAACATTTTTTTTTATTTTGTTTATTTTTCTCTCTCTTTTTTTTTTTTTTTTTTAGCACCTTTTTTTTTTATGCAAAATTATCTCTATTTTCAAACATAAATGGGAGGTGAGAAATACAAAATATAAGGTGATACTCCACATTGGAGTGGGACAAGATAATAGGTTGCCAAAGAAAAAGTCTTTATTTTTATTTTATTATTATTTTTTTTTAAGGCTCAAACGGGTTAACTATGGATACATATTAATAGGGTTGGCTAGAAAGGCTCAAACGGACCAAAGATGGCCTTTCTATCATCTTTTAGGGTTCTAAATAATCTTCCATATCTACTAGTTAGATGGACCTTCGATGTGGCAACACACACACTTTTTTTTTTAGGGGTAAAATGTATAAAGCAATAAACTATGTTTGAATGAAGAATGGGCAAAAGGGTTACTCTCCTAGAAAAATGACAGGCTCAATAACTCACTTGGAAATTATTATGACATGTGCATTCTTTCAAGCAACTTATATTTGTCTCCAACATCAACATGTAGAGTAACAAACATGGTGTAACATAACTAAAGACCAAAGATAATACAAATACTAAAATTTGAAAGTTATCATGTCATCTAATTATGAAAAGATCACACAAAATGTTTTTTTTTTTTTTAAGAAGATGCGTTTCTAGAGTCACTGCGACTCCATATTCACCATCTTCGACTCAAAAATTTAACCACGCTTAGTTTAAAACAAAAATTAGTAAAAACTACACCAAGATTGAGATATTCCACATTGTCAACTATTCCCTCCCCCAACCTCGCGGAACATTGTCCTCGATGTTTGAAAGAGAATAGGGTTTAGAAGACATCACCCGAGTCTTTGGATCACGAGAAGAAAATATTTACAAGCGGAGAGTTAAATCTAATTTGCACTTAACTTACTACGGCCATTTATTACCATCATTAGTTTGCCATTCCAACACAAGGGTCTTGGGATCCTGCTCACAGTCGATAAGCTTGTATAATGATCAATTAACTCGTTAGCGGTATGAGCACAAAATAAAGATTTTTTTATTTGTGAAATGGATGAAATGGTTTTTTATCGCATGGTTAAGAAATGCGATGAAGCCATCATAAAAGTTATTGACATTTAACAAACCGATAGGTTTCTGATGAATGTTCAGATAGGCCCAAGATGCTAATGTGATTAGTGCCTCTAGAGTTGCAAGATCTCCTGGTAGGAAAATAAAAGCATCAGCATGATTTAGCATTTTAGTTATTCTTTCTTGCATACCTGAGACAACTAACTCTTCTCCAGTTGGTGAGTCAGACATACAGGCCAACGGTTTGAGGCTTCTTGGGATGATGCCTAACACTTGGCTCCCTCTGAGGTAAACAACTTCTGAGACTAGTTTTGATAACCCTCGGTCACCTCCTCCATAAACCAGATGTAAATTTCTTTCTGTTATGCGTTGACCAAGATCGATGGCTGCCTCAACGAACTCTTTATGTTTGCCATAGTTAAATCCAGAGAGCACACAAATGTTCTTGAATTGTTTATTGGGAGTAGCTGCCATTGGAATGCTTCTCAAAAATAATTTGAGTCTAAAAGAAAATGATCATATATCAAGGATCTTGGTGACAATGATTTACAGCTATATAGGAGGTAGCATGTCTATGTCAAGTAACGCGTAAAGCACATGGCTCGAGAGTCAAAAAGGAAATAGTAAAAGAAAAAGCACTCAATTATTAAAGACAATAATGCAATTGATAAAACAACGAAAGAAAGTAAAACAACAACGAAAAGGATATTTACAAGTAGTTGTGATTGTGGCTCACATCTTCCTCTCGGTTTCGTCCGAAACGGCCAACGCCTCATGGGTCGAGGATGGCTTCCCATCCAGCTTTTCTTATAAACCGCAAACGAGGTCGTTTATAGTCGATTCCCAAGACTATATCGTGCATGCTCTTTTCGAAATAATGGTCATAATCGGAGAATTCTTTGTTTGCGTATCCACCGATGCGTTTCAAGAGACAAAAAGGACATCATCCAATGACTCTTTATTCAAGTCATCCCTAATGAATTGAATCTTATCTTCCCTGTTATCAGACATCATTCCGAAAGAACAAGGATTTTTATCGCATTTTATTCTGGCACACTTATGAAAATTAACATGAAGTTTTTCAGCTCTTCGTTTTCTCGAGTAATTTCCTTTACCACAACCAGGCATGTATGCAATAAATTTAGGAGGCAACTCACCTGCCAAACGTACCTTGGCCTCGATTAACCAACGCGGTTGTCGGCAGGACGTTATTTCTCATAAGCAATCGCATGCGTTGACCGAGCTTTATAGATCGTAAGGAGGGCATTCTGAGGTAGTGAAGGAAATCGCTTGTGAAGCTTTGCTAGAATCGCGTTTCTGTCCATACCTTCTTCTCAGAATATTAGTTATTATGGGAAACTAAAGTAACCGACTTTGATTGTCACGGAATACCGTTATCCGCCACTTAACCGGGGTAACAAACTAGAGAACACACAAAAAAAAATGAAAAGAAAAGAAAAGAAAAATAATAATCTCACAATTGTCCTCTTATTGAGTTTTCTTCAAGTTCGATTTGGGTTTCGTTGATACCTCCCTCAATTTCTTTGAGTTGTCTTTCTAGATCTTTAACGTGGGATACCAACTCTGGAGGTTGTAGCTTCCAAATACGATGCGTTTTACAAAATCGTATCCGCTTCTCGGATGAGATTGTAAACGTTGAAGTTGTCTGAGAATGTTCAAGAGGAACTGTCTAGTTGAGGAACACATAATTAGAAGTGATAAAAGAAAACTGAATGATTAAATAAACACACTTTCACAAAAATTTAAATCACCGAAAAGAAGAAATAAATAAGAAAAATTCTTAATTTAAATTTGGTGGGTCACTCAAATCTATTTCGGTGCCTTTTTTCACGTGGTTGGTACTCTAGATATGGCTTCAATCTTTGACCATTAACTTTAAAAATTACACCGTTCTTTGGATCCTTAATTTTAATGCTCCATATGAAAAAACAAATGTGGACTATAAAGGGACGATCCATCGATAGTGTAACTTACCTGGGAATAGGCGCAAGCGAAAATTGAATAAAAGTACTTTCTGACCTGGTGTGAAAGATTTTCTCATAATTTGCTTGTCATGAAAGACTTTCATTCGCTGTTTGTAAATCTTGGCATTTTTGTATACATCATTACGACTTTCTTCAAGTTCTGCCAGTTGTGATTTTCTTTCTAAGTTAGCTTGCTGCATGTCAAAGTTGAATTTCTTGCTGGCCCAGTATGCACAATGCTCAAGTTTTGGTGGTGATTGTGATGATGGACTCAGTTTCTTCTCTGATGGTGCTAGTTGTTCCACTCTTGACTTCCATTTGTTAATGTCCATGGATGGTGCTGAATCAAGTAAGGCGTTAACCTCATCTATTGATCTGTCAATATCAAAATTCAAACCAAAGTGAGTTAAACATGTTTGTAAAGGGTCATCACTAAGATTTGAAAGAAAAGTATTATCAACTAATTCTTTGATTAAATCCACATTAACAATTTCATCATCTGCATTGGGAGGTTGTTTGGCGATGTTGAAGATATTTAGCTCCATCGTCATATTGCCAAAGGACAACTGCATATTTCCAGTCCTGCATTGAATGTGAGCATCGGCAGTTGCCAAGAAAGGTCGTCCTAAGATAATGGGGATCTGCTTTCTTGAATCCTGGACTGGTTGAGTGTCAATTACAATGAAATCAACAGGAAAATAAAACTTATCTACCTGTATAAGCACGTCCTCTACAATACCACGAGGTTTTTTCATGGACCGATCTGCAAGCTGTAACACCACTGGAGTTGGGTGTAATTCTCCCAGTCCAAGTTTCACAAATACTGAGTAAGGTAACAGATTTACACTAGCTCCTAAGTCCAACAAAGCATTCTCAATTGTGTGGTTCCCTATACTACATGAGATAGTGGGGGAGCCTGGATCTTTGTATTTTAGAGGAAGTTTGTGTTGGAGTATAGAATTCACATTTTCTGTTAAAAAGGCCTTCTTTTGAACATGAATGTTTCTCTTTTTAGTACAAAGGTCTTTAAGAAACTTGGCATAAGATGGCACTTGTTTTATAGCATCAAGCAAAGGGATGTTAACACTTACCTGTTTAAAGATTTCAAAAATCTCACTTGTAGATTTTCCTTTCTTTGCTTTAGCTAACCTCTGGGGAAATGGAGCTTTTGGAACGTATTCTCGTGGGTTGGTTTCTTCTTTCTCCTCTGATGATGAGTCTTCTTCATTTACCGGTACAATTTGAGTTGTTTTTGGTACCGGCATCTCCACTTTGTTGTCGACTTCTTTTCCTTTTCACAAGGTCATGACGGCTTTGACCTCTCCATACTGCTGAGGTGAACTGGTACTTACTTCATGCACTCCTTTAGGATTAGGCACTGGTTGACTTGGGAATTTACCTTTCTCAACAGTCATTGCCAAGGTCTGAACTGATGAAGCAAGTTGTCCCACCATTTTTCAAGGTTTGAAATTGATTGGGTTTGTGAGTTGAAACCCGCTCTCATCTCATTGAAATTCTATTTAGGCTACCCAAGAGGGGGGGTGAATTGGGTATTAAAAACTAAGCCAATAAAAATGCACAATATTAAAACTAATGTCTTAATCAAAAACAAAAGTAATAAATTCAACAATGCTCAAATTAAAAAGGATAAGGGAAGAGAAATCAAACACTAGAATTTTTACGTGGTTCGGCCAACCGTGCCGTGCCGCGTCCACGCCTCCAAGCACACCGGGCTTGAGGATTCCACTATGCAAGCCTCCAAGGCTTCAAACACTTACACTTGACTTCCAAGGTGTCAATGAACCTTTACAATAAAGAGATTATTACCAATCTCTTAACCCAAGTGTATCCCCACACTTACAATCACTCAATGATAGAGATTTAATAACAAATAATCTCTCACACACTCCAAATGATTACAATTGAAATTTTAATGTGTGAGGGAATGAAATGAAACACAATTGAAGCTCAAAGAAGATTGTTTCTCAGTAGTAAGCTCAAAAATCAAATGTTGGATCACCGTTTGTCTCTATCGGTTAGCCGTTTTGAATTTCCAACTAGCCGTTATCCTTTGACTTCAAATAAACGGTTTGCCGTTAACTTTATCGGATCACCGTTTCTTTCCAGTAACCTGCAAAACAGAAATCGGCTCTCCGTTTTTGCTAAACGGTTCAAGAGTAAAAAACTATCTCTTTACTGGAACTTATCGGTTCGCCGTTAATAATAAACGGTTCACCGTTAAGTTCCAGAATGCTCTGAAACTTTTCTGTAAATAAACGGTTCGCCTTTTATAATAAACGGTTCACCGTTAGTAATAAACGGTTCGCCTTTTATAATAAACGGTTCAAGGGTAATTTTCAGAATCTATATTTTGTTAACTTTTTGTAGAAAAATGATTTTCCAACTCAAGTTAACGGTCATTAAGATTCTTTAAACATGTTTATGACTTTAAGAAATTCATTTTAATAACTCAAACATTTTAATCAAGTACATATAAGTTTTGTTATCATCAAAATCAATATTATAAGATTAACAATCTCCCCCTTTTTGATGATGACAAACTTTGTATGTAAAGTACACAAAAATTTGTTTTAACTCCCCTGAAAATAAGCTCCCTTGAAAAATAAACAAAATTTTTGTTAACTTCCTTTTGAAATATAACTGAAAACTATTCTCCCCTTCAAAGATCAAAAAGAAAAAAATAAAGAAAAATAGCCACGTTTTGACAAGTAAAAATTTCAGTAGAATCTCCCTTGTATATTAAGCATCTCCTCAAAAACTATTACCAAAATTTATACAAAAAAAAAAAATCAAAATCAATATTAAAACAACTACAAGCAATGCTAAAATCATAGTAAAATCAATGCTAAGTCTCATATATAACACAAGCATTCATAAAAACAAGAAACAATCAAACACACATAAAAGTATCAAAATATGAGAATATTGTGCGAAATATCCAATACTTAATACATATCTAAACCATTTGGTTGATCAAAAATGTCTTTAAAGGTCAATATAATGCATGATTCATAAATTTACACAATTTAAAAACATCAGATTATCATATTATAGAAAAACAAGGAAGATAGTGTATAAATCATCATAAGTAGATGCACAATCTATATCAATAGTATAAATATTAACACACCTCTTTCCAACAAAGCATACATTTTCAATGAGAGTTGAGGAAACTTTACCGACATTACCAATACCAATGATTTTTCCTTTTGAATTATCTCCAAAGGATACATCTCCACCATTTTTTATCTTGGTAAAACTTGAGAGTCATGAATAATCATCGGTCATATGTCTTGGACATCCGTTGTCCAAATACCACTTATTTCTCTTTCCCTTCTTCTTTGATTCATGCGGAGAAGATCTCAAATTTTAGGTACCCAAAACTCTTTGGGTCCTTGAGTGTTAAATGGTTCCTTTTGGAACCCAAACACATTTAACTCCATAATATGCATTTTCTTAATAGGACATCTATATTTCATGTGACCATCTCCATTTGCAATAATGACAAACAATTTTATGATTTTTAGTGGAAGTAGCCTTAACAAAGTAGCTTTTGTAGTATTTTTGTTTCAAGTTAGGTTTATAACCAATCCCTCCTTTATCAAACACACATTTTTGGGCACCAAGTAATTTTTCTAAGTTCTTTTGCCCATTTGTGAATTTAAAACAATCTCATTTAGTTCATTGCTTTCTTCTTTTTAAGTTCTTCATTTTCTTTGATCAAGTTATCAACATGTAATTTTTCATGTTCATATGAAGTACTTTGTTTACCTTTTAAAGAAGCAATTCTATCATGCAATCTTTCATTATCTAATTCTAGCTCTTTAATCTTATCATTTAACACATCATTACATTTTTGCATAGCATCCTTTTCATTTGAAAGTTCTAATATGTTCTTCTTAAGACATGCATTTTTCTTTCCAATTTTCATCATATCACTATGCAACTCATTAAAAGCATCATATAATTCATCATAAGATGGAAGATCACTTACCTCATCAAGCTCATCTTCTCCTATTGCCATGAGTGCCAAGTTTGACATTTCTTGCGCTTGTTCATCCTCACTTGATTCTTCATCACTATCATCCCATGTTGCCAACATAGCTTTCTTCTTGAATTTGTTGAGAAGGGGGCATTCGGTTTTATATGGCCAGGCTTCTTGCATTTATAACATATGATTGCTTCATTCTTCTCCTTTTGATTCTTGAAGTTTTTGAATTTTCTTTGTTCACCGGATTTTTGAAAAATTTCGTGAACTTTCTAGCTATCATATCCATCTCTTCATCTTCAAGATCGCTTTCCTCATCGCTTTCAAATTTTGATGCTTTCAAGGCAATGTTTTTCTTCTTCTTATCTTCATCTCCTCTTTCAGCTGTCAAATCTTCTTCATAAGAAATAAGTGAGCCAATTAGATCATCAATAGACAAAATGTTTAAATCTTTGGCTTCCTCAATAGCAGTTCTCTTAGGTCTCCATTCTTTTGGTAATGACCTAATAATTTTCTTTACCTTCTCATTTATTTGAAAAGTCTTACCAAGTGCCCCTAGAGTATTTACAATGTCGTAAATCTAGTATACATAGAGTAGACACTTTCATTTTGTTCCATTTGAAACAATTCATATTGCCTAGTGTATCTACTTATTTTAGATTCTTTGACTTGGTTTGTACCTTCATAAACAACTTCAAGTTTCTTCCAAATTTCATAAGCATTAGAACAACTTGAGACTCTATGAAATTCTTTCTTATCTAGGGCACAAAATAAGGCATTCATAGCTTTAGAATTTAGTGAAGCTTTTCTCTTTTCTAAATCATTCCATTCACGTGAAGGTTTAGGAATATCTTCTCCTTCTTCATTTTTAGTTATCGGCATGAATGGACCATCACATACAACTTCCCATATTTCATAATCTAATGCTTTGCAAATAAATTCTCATTCTAGTTTTCCAATAGGGATAATCATTTCCTTCAAAGAATGGTGGTCTAATAGTGGATTGTCCTTCCCTAAAACTAGAATCATTTTGGGTTGCCATGGATCTTTTACTCTAGACGATTAAGTCCTAACAAGAGAACCAAGCTCTGATACCAATTGAAATTCTATTTAGGCTACCCAAGAGGGGGGGTGAATTGGGTATTAAAAACTAAGCCAATAAAAATGCACAATATTAAAACTAATGTCTTAATCAAAAACAAAAGTAATAAATTCAACAATGCTCAAATTAAAAAGGATAAGGGAAGAGAAATCAAACACTAGAATTTTTACGTGGTTCGGCCAACCGTGCCTACGTCCACGCCTCCAAGCACACCGGGCTTGAGGATTCCACTATGCAAGCCTCCAAGGCTTCAAACACTTACACTTGACTTCCAAGGTGTCAATGAACCTTTACAATAAAGAGATTATTACCAATCTCTTAACCCAAGTGTATCCCCACACTTACAATCACTCAATGATAGAGATTTAATAACAAATAATCTCTCACACACTCCAAATGATTACAATTGAAATTTTAATGTGTGAGGGAATGAAATGAAACACAATTGAAGCTCAAAGAAGATTGTTTCTCAGTAGTAAGCTCAAAAATCAAATGTTGGATCACCGTTTGTCTCTATCGGTTAGCCGTTTTGAATTTCCAACTAGCCGTTATCCTTTGACTTCAAATAAACGGTTTGCCGTTAACTTTATCGGATCACCGTTTCTTTCCAGTAACCTGCAAAACAGAAATCGGCTCTCCGTTTTTGCTAAACGGTTCAAGAGTAAAAAACTATCTCTTTACTGGAACTTATCGGTTCGCCGTTAATAATAAACGGTTCACCGTTAAGTTCCAGAATGCTCTGAAACTTTTCTGTAAATAAACGGTTCGCCTTTTATAATAAACGGTTCACCGTTAGTAATAAACGGTTCGCCTTTTATAATAAACGGTTCAAGGGTAATTTTCAGAATCTATATTTTGTTAACTTTTTGTAGAAAAATGATTTTCCAACTCAAGTTAACGGTCATTAAGATTCTTTAAACATGTTTATGACTTTAAGAAATTCATTTTAATAACTCAAACATTTTAATCAAGTACATATAAGTTTTGTTATCATCAAAATCAATATTATAAGATTAACACTCATTTCGTAGTTCATCAATGGTGCGGTTTTGTTGCTCGATTTTGGAGTAAGTAAGATTCTTGAAATTCTGAAATGCATCCTCCCATGGTCTAGGTTGAGAATAGTTTGGGTTCTGATTGTATGGTCTAAATGGGGGTTGAGAGGCTTGAGGATTTTGAAGAATTAGTTGCATTAGTGGAGCTGGAGCTGCTGGTCCATTCTGTTGGAATCCTTGAGACCATGAAAAATTGGGGTGGTCTCTCCATCCAGGATTATATGTGTTGGAGTAAGGGTTGTAGGTTGATGGCTTTCTCATTACACCTATGGCATTGGCTTGATCTGAGTATGAGTCCTGGTCATGTGGTTCCGTTAATTTAGCAGCTGTTAATGATGCTATTTGTCGGGAAAGACCTTCAACTATATCTTTGACTTCTTTAATTTCCGAACTTGACTCGCCAATGTGAACCTCATTCACTCCCTTAACTCTTCTAGTACTCCTGAGTGAACGACTCCGTTGTTGGGAATTATCTGCTTGTCGCTGGAAGAAATATCAAATCTCTGATGCACTTTTTGACATTAGCTCTCCTCCACTTGTTGCCATTAGCCATTCTTGCACATTCGGCAATAATCCCTCCAAAAAGTATTGGCATTGGTACCATTTTTCGTACCCATGATGTGGACACTTTAGGAGTAGCCCATTGAATCGCTCCCATGCTTCAAAAAATTGCTCGTCTTCTCTTTGGGTAAACTCTGAAATTTCCCTGCGAATAGCATTGGTTTTATGTACTGGGAAATATTTATTCAAAAATTTTGTTACCATTTGTTCCCATGATGTAATGCTATTAGCAGGCAATGCATTGAACCATGAACGAGCTCTATCCTTTAAAGAAAATGGGAATAATCTAAGCTTAACATCATCATTTGAAAAATTCTCATATTTAAAAGTTTGACAAATAGCATGGAAATCATTCAGATGATTATATGGATCTTCATTTTCTAGGCCATAGAATGTTGGGAGACAATTTAGCACACTAGGTTTTAATTCAAAACTCCTAGCAGCTACATTTGGGTATCTTATGCATGATGTGTGTTGAGTATTAGAAAGTGTGTATTTATAATGGAGAAAAACATCATTTTACACTCCAAGTCTCACTAACATCCCTATTTTTATGTCTTTAAGTCCTTTGTAATTTAATTATGTATGTTTTATTTTAATTAAGTATTTTATGTATTTTAGGGGATATCATGGTCATTTCACAATAAACGAGAGATCAGATGGAAAAACGGACAACACTTTTGAACTCAGGACAGTCGAAAACCTTAGGAGGAGCATAAAAAGAAAAATGGTCTTGTTCACATATACGGTCTTGTTCACACATACTGATGCGGTTGATATATCGACGACACGATCATCGATCATTCCGCGACCCTTTGTTCACATCTTGTATCTTTGACGTGGCACTGCGATGACGTGGCACTATACGATGACGTGGCGGTATTTGATTGGGCGAATGATGTGGCATTGACCGCATGTGGCATTGGCCGATGATGTGGCGTTGATGGCGTGTCACGAGCTTATTGGACCAAAAATGTTGACCGGTGGCGTGGCGAAAGTTAGTGGACGGAAAAAAACGTGTGTATGGTACATGCATATACACTGAATAAAAGCCCTGATGATGTGTTCCATCCAATAGGAACTTGCCACGTGGCGCAATCCTGAGCGTCCAAATTGTTTTAATCTGATGGCCATGATTTACTCAGTTTATCTATAAAAAGGGGGCTCCCCACTAATTTGACACCCCTGAATCCATTTTTGGACTCCATTTTCTCTAATTCCATCTCCATCTTGTATTTTCTACGTATTTTAATAAAATTCCCATTTTACCCCTAGTTAAATTATGAGTGGCTAATTTCTTTTCAAGCTTGGGTTGAAGGTGAAGTCTCAACATGCTCCATGGGCTTAATTTGGTAAATTTACTTTTCCTTCCCCTTTAATTTATGTGGTTGTTTTGACTTTTCGTGAGCAGGATAGTAATAATCTTGTCGGATATCTACTTTGGAATAACCGCCTCCCTAGGCAAGGTTATTCTTATTTGGCACGGGAAGCCCTTAGCACCATATCTATTACAGTGTGGTTCATGATGAGTGGAAGTTCCCCCTTCATGATTTAATTGGTACTAATAATGAATATTAAGCCGATGGTACATGTTGAGACAGATCCGGAGATCCAAGCATTTTATTTTAATAGTTTATTCCTACAGCTTTAATTTAAATTAATATATTGCCTACTTCATCGTCATTATAAATCCAACCACCAACTCAGAAAATTAATTCTACACATAATTAAAATCCACCTCCTCGTGGGATCGACACTCGTCACCATTAATCTATTCTACAATAGATTCGTGCACTTGCGAGTTCAATAAAATTTGCACAACAATGTGCTCAAGTTAGCTAAGGGACTGAAGTAGTCCTTAAATGGCCTCTCTTGTGGTGCTGGTTGCAAATCCATTTCAAATTTATTTTTAATTGTAAAGTGCTTGTGTGTGCGAAGTGTTTTTTCTAATTCAAAGTCTATAGGCTCAAGATTTGGTAATTGTGACCTACGACCATGCATGCAAAGAAAAAAAAATGGTAACAAAATTAATAAAAATAAAGAAGAAGGGGAAATTATGATACTAACCTTATCACGCTGTTACAATTTGTTATGAAAACAACTCAAGTGTTATATATAGAAAAGAAAATACGTGAAACAAATTAAAATAAATTAAGAGGCGGTTGAACCTGCCGATTTCACAAAATAAAAAAAAATAACATGAAAATTAAATTACAGAAATTTAAAGAAGAAAAGAAAAGAAAAGAAAATAATACCCACTTCAAAATGTAAATTCACTCTCTTTTTTTTTTTAATAATAATAAATAAAAAAAATATTACAAGGAAACAAATAAAATAAATAAATAAAGAAAAAAAAAATTCTACAAATTAAAATACTTACCTCCCCGGCAACGGCGTCAAAAACTTGTTGTGCAAATTTTATTGAACTTGCAAGTGCGAATCTATTGTAGAATAGATCAATGGTGACGAGTGTCGATCCCCCACGAGGAGGTGGATTTTAATTGCTTGTAAATTAATTTTCTTAGTGGGTGATTGGATTTATAATGACAATTATGTAGGCAATGTATTAATTTAAATTAAAGTTTGTTGGAATAAACTATTAAAATGAAATGCTTGGATCTCGGATGCATCTCAACATGCACTATCGACTTAACATTCATTATTAGTACCAATTAAATCATGAAGGGGAACTTCCACTCATCATAAACCACACTCTAATAGATATTGTGCTAAGGGCTTCCCGTGCCAAATAGTAATAACCTTGCCTGGGAGGCGGTTATTCCACCGATATCCGCAGGACAAGATTATTACTATTTGTCTACGAAAAGTCAAAACAACCACATAAATTAAAGGGAAGGAAAAGTAAATTTACCAAATTAAGCCCATGGAGCATGTTGAGACTTCACCTTCAACCCAAGCTTGAAAGAAATTGGAAATTAGCCACTCATATTTGAACTAGGGGTAAAATGGGAATTTTATTAAAATACGTAGAAAATACAAGATGGAGATGGAATTAGAGAAAATGGAGTCAAAAATGGATTCGGGGTGTCAAATTAGGGGAGCCCCTTTTTATAGATAGATCTGAGTAAATCATGGCTATCGGATTAAAACAATTTGACGCCGAGGGATTGCGCCACGTGGCAAGTTCTATTGGATGGAACACATCATCGTGGGCTTTTATTCGTGTATATGCATGTACCGTACACGCGTTTTTTTCCGTCCACTAATATTCTGCCACGTCACGGTCAACATTTTTGGTCGATAAGCTCGTGACACGTCATCGATCAACGCCACATCATCATCGAGTCAATGCCACATCATTCGTCCCAATGAAATGCCGCCACGTCATCGTATAGTGCCACATCATCATCGATGCCACGTCGGCATCGATGCAATGAAGCAGTCAAAGGCCGCGTGAGCGATGTCGTGTCGATCAGATATATCAACCAGCCAGTCTGTATATGTGTGAACAAGATCTTGTATATGTGAAACGATCCATTTTTCTTTTTATGCTCCTCCTAAGGTTTTCGATTTGTCACCGAGTTCAAAAGTGCTGTCCGTTTTTCCATCGATCTCTCGTTTATTGTGAAATGACCATGATATCCCCTAAAATACATAAAATACTTAATTAAAATAAAACATACATAATTAAATTACAAGGGACTTAAAGACATAAAAATAGGGATGTTAGTAAGACTTGGAGTGTAAAATGATGATTTTTTCCATTATAAATACACACTTTCTAGTACTCAACACCTCCCAAAAAGCGCCATTGTTTTATGTCTTTGGCTAGACACATTTATGCTTCAATCTCCATAAACGGGGTTCTTAAGAGCCATTTCGTCCACAATATTCACCGAAAACCCTTATAAAAAGATTTTAAGTGATGACCATTAGCATTAAAAAAAATTTGAGAGGTTAGACTCCAAATCTCTATTACACCATGAGGAAAAACAATAATAACAATAAAAGGTCTAACCCATCGAGGCGTAATTTACCAGGAAAAAGTTTAAGTTTAGAATGAAAAAGAAGAACTTTTTGACGAATAGAAAACTCTTTTCTCAAAATCATTTTGTCATGAAATGTCTTCATCCTCTCCTTGTAAAGTCGCGAACTCTCGTAGGATTCATTTCGAATCTCCTCCAACTCTTGAAGCTACAACTTCTTCCGCTTTCCCGCCTCATCCATTTGCATATTACATTGCTTAACCGCCCGACGCCGCTCATGCTCGAGCTCTACAGGTAAGTGACAAGGTTTACTAAATACGAAACGGTAAGGAGACATACCTCTGGGGGTTCTATATGCAGTATGATACGCCTACAAAGCATCATCAAGTCGCAAGCTTCAATCCTTTCGATTTGGATTAACCATCTTTTCTAGGATAGACTTGATTTCTCTATTTGATATCTTAGCTTGCCCGCTTGTCTGTGGATGATAGGTAGTAGACACTTGGTGTGTAACATGATATCTCTTGAACAAAACCTCCACCATCTGATTACAAAAATGAATGCCTCTATCACTTATCATCGCTCTCGGTACACCAAATCTAGTAAAATTATGAGACTTGACAAAATCTACAACAACTTTAGCATTATTAGTACGGGTAGCTTTAAGCTCTACCCACTTAAAAACATAATCCACGACTAAAATAATGTAAATATTGCCAAAAGATGAAGGAAATGGTCCCATAAAATCTATGCCCCACACATCGAATATTTCACACACAAGTATAGGGGTAAGTGGTATTTGATTCCTATGACTTAAATTGCCCGTCTTTTGACAATTCTCACACGACTTACAAAACATGTATGAATCACGAAACAAAGTAGGCCAAAATAGACCACACTCTAACACCTTAGATGCTGTCCTTTTAGGACCAAATGACCTCTACATGTATATGAATGAAAAAAGTGAAGAATAGAAGGAATTTTAGACTCTGATACGCACATTCTAATAACTTGATCAGAGTAATGTTTCCACAAGTACAGGTCATCCCAAACATAGTACTTAGCATCACTCTTAATCTTATCTTTTTGAGCCCTCATTAGATCACTAGATAGTATTCTTATAACTAAATAATTACAAGTACAAGTCATCCCAAGGAGCCATACCTTGAGTTACAAAAAGATGCTCATTTGGGAAATCATCTTTCAAAGGTGTTGCTTCTTCACTTGAGATCAATTTACTAAAGTGGTCTGCAACCAAGTTCTCTACTCCTTTCTTGTCACGGATCTCCAAGTTGAACTCTTGAAGTAGTAGAATCCAGCGGATGAGTCTCGATTTCCCTTCCTTCTTGGCGAGCAAATATTTGAGAGCTGCATGATCAGAATAAACAATCACTTTAGTACCCAATACATATGAACGAAACTTTTGTCCAAGGACAGCACCAACAGCATAGTTACTAGCACCGCACATTATCTCGAAAGGAAAGTTCCAGTTAGGCGGCTGTATAATTGGAGATTAAGTAAATAACTCCTTGAGCTTATCAAATGCTGCCTTGCATGCCTTATCAAAATCAAACGCACATCTTTCTGAAGAAGCTTGCATAAAGGTTGAGCTATCTTCGAAAAATCCTTGATAAAACATCGATAAAAACCTGCGTGACCAAGAAAAGAACGAACATCTCGGACACAAGTAGGATAAGGTAAAGATTTAATAACACTATCTTAGCTTTATCTATCTCAATTCCTTTAGCAGAGACTATATGACCTAAAATAATACCTTGAACTACCATAAAATGACATTTTTCATAATTCAAGACAAGATTTGTTTCAATACATCTTTCAAGCACTTTCTTCAGATTATATAGACAATCATCAAAAGAATCAGTGTAAACTGTAAAATCGTCCATAAATACCTCTATGATATTCTCTATATAGTCTGAAAAAATACTGACCATACATATATGAAAAGTGGCGGGCGCGTTATAAAGACCAAATGGCATACATCGGTACGCAAAGGTTCCAAAGGGGCATGTGAAGGTAGTCTTCTCCTGATCTTCAGGCGTAACTGATATCTGATGAAAACCTGAATAACCATCAAGACAACAAAAGTGAGATTTTCCTACCAACCTTTCAAGCATCTGATCAATAAAATGAATGGAAATCGATCATTCATAGTGAGTGAATTAAGCTTTCTAAAATCAATACAAACCCTCCACCCATTTTGAACTCAGGTGGATATTAACTCACTATCGGGACTCTCAACAACTGTTATACCAGTTTTCTTTGGCACCATTTGTACCAGACTTACCCATTTGCTATCTGAAATTGGATAAATTATACCTGCATCAAGAAGTTTCAAAACTTCTTTCTTCACCACTTCCATCATAAGTGGATTCAAACGGCGTTAAGCTTGTATCGAAGGTTTGACATCTTCCTCCAATAGTATTCTATGCATGCATGTAGATGGGCTTATCCTTTTAATATCAATAATTTTCCATCCAATAGCCTTTTTGCAATCCGTCAACACTCTCATAAGCTTTTCTTTTTCTAAAGCACTAAGCTTTGAAAAAAAGATCACTGGAAGTGTCTGACCATCTCCTAAAAATAAGTACTTTAAATGATTCGATAACGGTTTAAGCTCTATTTTCGGTGCTTGCAAAATAGATGGAAGAAGTTTTGTATGAAAGGTAGGTAATTCAATATAAGACACATTAGGAGTTAAAGTTTTCAAAGAATTTAATTCAAAGATTATCTTTTGCAATATAGAATTTAAAACAAACTCTCTTTCATCCTTTTGCCTTTGAGGCCCATGCTGTTATTTAAAGCAGCTACTAATGAATCTTCAACATCTAAATCAAAAACTTCCTACGCTCCAGGATTAATAACATCAATAGAAAATACAATTTGTTAATCCCTAAGATATTTCATGTCATCATTCATATTGAACTCTATAACCTCTCTATCAAACTCCATAGTAAGAGTCCATTTATGCATATCCATTTTAGTCCTAGCAGTCTTAAGAAAAAGCCTTCATAGTAAAATTGGGACAAAATTAAAGGAGTTACCCTCTTCCATATCAAGTACATAAAAATCAGCAGGAAAAACCAGCTCATTAACTTGTCTTCAAGACATCTTCTAATACCCCATCAGGATATGCATTAGACCTATCAGCTAGTTGAATTATCACGCCAGTTTCTTTCAATGGACCAACATTCAAATATGAATAAATGGAACAAGGCATGGCATTAATAGAAGCTCCTAGATCTAATATAGCCTTCTCAACTCTACCACTACCAATTTTACAAGGGATAGTAAACATACCTAGATCCTTGCACTTAAGAGGTAGTTTCTTTTGGAGAACGACATAAACATTCTCCCCCATATGAACTCTTTCATCTCCTATCAACTTTCTCTTGAAGGTGCAAAGTTCCTTAAAGAATTTAGCATAACGAGGTATTTGTTTTATAGCATCTAATAAAGGAATATTTACCTCAACCTTGCAAAATGTCTTAAGGATGTCTCTCTCTTGTTCTTCCTTCTTGGATTTTGCAAACCGACTTAGAAAAGGAGGAGGTATCACCACAGGTAGGTGTTTCACTCTGCTGGGTTGCACATCTTGAGATTGAGGCATCAATTCCTCCTTCTCAAGCTCATCTTCTAAATGCTTTGTCACTTTCTTGTTAGGCTCTTGCAACTCTTTCCCATTTTTAAGGATGACAGCACTGGTGTTTTCCTTTGGATTCACCTTTGGTTGTGAAGGTAATCTTTCTGATACTTGAGACTCTAAGCGGCTCACTGTAGTCGCTAGTTGGCTCACTTGGTTCTCTAAATTTTGAATGCTTGTTGTAGTTGCCTGCTGAAATTGTTGAGTGTTAATTGCAAGTGATTTAATAATTTCTTCAAAAGATATACCTGACTTGGAGTTTGATTGAGGAGGAATCGGTTGAAATTGTTGTCCTGGTGGGTATACGTTTGTGCATAAGGATCATATCTCCTCTAAGGCATGCCCGAAAATCCTCCAACTGCATTGGCTTGTTCGAAGGGTTCTTCTTGAAGTGTAGGACACATATTAGTTGAATTACCTATACTGGAACAAATACCACATGTCTTCACTTATTGCACATTACCTACAACAAACTTTTCTGTAAAAGAGGTAAGTTTATCTAAACGTTGATCAATAGAAGAAGTACTTACCTCATTCACTTTCCTTGAAGTAAGAACTTGTCTATTGCCAAATTATTACGCATTGGCAGTTATGTTTGAGATCAACTCCCTTGCTTGAGTGGGGATCTTGTTCACCAACACATCTCCACTAGCAGCATCTATCATACTCATATCCATCAATGAAAGTCCTTCGTAAAAGTATTGAATAAGAAGTTGATCAGAAATCTGATGCTGAGGACAACTGCCACACAATTGTTTGAATTGCTCCAAATACTCATACAAAATCTCCCTAGGCAGTTTTCTGATCCCAAAAATGTCTTTTCTGATGTTGGTAGCTCTTGAAGCAAGAAAGTACTTCTCGAGGAACTGCTTCTTCAAACCATTCCACGTTGTAATAGATCCAGGGGGCAAATAGTACAACCAATCTTTAGCTAGCCCATCTAAAGAGAAAGGAAAAGCTCGCAGCTTAATCTGCTCTTCAGTTACACCTTAAGGCCTCATGCTTAAACACACAACATGAAACTCCTTGAGATGTTTATGAAGATCTTCACCTGCAAAATCGTGAAACTTGGGTAATAAATGAAGAAGACCAGATTTTAATTCAAAATTTACCTTCAGGTCTGTTTATTGAATGCAGAGTGGTTGTTGATTCAAATCTGGTTCAGCTAACTCTTTAAGAGTTCTTTCTGCAGGCGCAGCTCTATCCATAACTTGTTCTTCTGAATCGCTAGATGATTCAACCAAATCAAGCACTGTATCTGTTTCAGAAAGCAAAGACGACGAGGATCGTTACTTATCTCGCTTGGCTTACTGTCTCAGCCGGCGAGCTGTCTTCTCAATTTCAGGATCAAACAAAAGTGTACCTCTACGAGAAGAACGAACCATAAACCAAGTAAAACATAAAAAGGATTAAACAAATGACACCAGTCTCCGGCAACAGCGCCAAAATTTGATAAGTGTCGAAGCCAGCAAATATAAAAACCTACTCAAACAAGATTGTGTATAGTGATTGAGTAGGACCGTGTCCATAAAGACTGGTAATTATTTTAACCTTTTAAAATGAAAATGTAAAATTGGGGGATTGTTGACAATAATGAAAATCAAATCAAATTAATAAGAATGCAAATTAAAAGTGTAATTCAAAATGGGAAAACTATGATTGAAGGAATTAACTCAGCTTTGATTCGACTACTGATCATCGATACAACTATAAATCATTACTGTTTATGAATATACCGGTTATAGCTACTAAGACGCTCTAATAGCCAATCTCTCTTTAATTAGTCGATAACCAAAGTACGACCGTTGGTTATTTCCCTAATCAATAGACAACCCTAGATACAATCATAGGATTTAATCAATTGATAGCCTGAAAATTAGAGAGACCCAAATCCTAATTAACAAACGCATACGATGGTTCATTTAAATTAGATTGTTTATTCCCATAACACAATGCATTGTTATGTTATTTGCAGTAAACATTTAAATATTCATATGATTAATCACAATTAGCAAGAAATTAAATTGATAATTAAATAGTGGCCAATTATCTAATTAACAAAGATAATTATGACAACAATTTAGAGAATAAATAAAATACCCAAAAAGTAATAAAACAATTAAAGCATAGAAAGATCTCACAGTAATGGTGAATCAAAGCTTCACTAACCTTCAACCAGAAAAATGAGTTTAGTTCCTCATGGAGAAAAAAGAAAACCCTAAAAAAAATAAAAATAATTAATAATCCAAAATCCCCTATTCCTTCCTTTTCTCCCCTTTTTATGTTTTCTTCAAAAGGATAAAAATACTATTATCTAAAATATTATCTAAAATTTAAATTCAAAATTACAAGAGTAACAAAAAGATAAAACACATTAAAATTAAAACTTCAAGTCCGCAGTTGACAGCACGCGCCCACGCCTTATCAACAAACGTCTTCTGAAACTAAGAATTTCTCCAGGAAGTCAATTCATCCTCAAACATCATCTTGTAGCTCAATTTAGCACCAATCAATAGAATTGCACCAAAAAAATAAAGCACAAGTAAATCACAATTATTAAGTGCAAAACATTGATATTAAAGAGAGTAAACAATGCAAAACTAGTGCATGAAATGCACTATAACAAGTTATAAGCTTAATTTCTCTCATCTACTTTTTCTTATGTTACAAGCATAAAGTTGGTTTTGAATTTCACCCAAAATTGTCTTTAAATTTAACACTATTCTTTTTGTTTCTAAATTTAATTTTACAATATATTAAATCTTCGACAATTTTTTCTTTGATCTATTTTCAAATTTGGAAAAAATTTGGAAGACCGATTTGGCATACACATTTCTTTAGATAAATTTTAGAAGATTAATCTTAAACATCTCAAATTTTTATCAATTGATTGGTGAGATAATACAATTAATTCACTGAAATCTTGTAAAAAATTATCAATCATTAAATAAATGATACATCATTAGATAAAATTTGAAAAAAAAAATTATAATGTCTCTCATTACTCATTTTAGAATGACTCGCGTTAGTCATTCATTTATGAATGACGCTATACATACATATAGTTGAGACATGTAAATTATAACTTTGTATTTCAGATGATGTTGTATATATGTCAATATATAAAAATATTATTACTTGTAATCAACATATGAGAGAGATAAATAATAAATTATTATATAAATTATAAAAAAATTTCATCCACAAAATATAGTAGATCTCTCATTGATTTGCTGACATTAACAACTCCAAATTTATCCTTATTATGCTAGCAATAATGAATATACATATATAGTCTTTCTCTAGTGAGCATATTAAAATACAAAAGAACACATATTTTAATAAGTTAAAAATTATATTTTTTTTCTGCTAGTGTTTTAAAATTTGGATTTTTTATCTATTATTGGCATGTTTAGTTTTGTAATATGAAGATGTCCTCACTCTATATCTATATATATATATATATATATATATATATATATGCGCACAAGGTAAAGAATTGTCCATATATTGATTCCTAACGCTATTCCGTTGAATAGTTTAAAAGACAATATGGAAAGTGAGCACAACTAGTTCATCGAAATCAATTTGTCCAACATGTGTATAAGAAATTTATATTTAAAAGAGAGAGAGAAGTTTATTGGATTTTAATGCGTTTAATTGGTTGTACAATATTCAATATTTTTGTCTTTTAACTACTTAAAAAAATAGAGATAAGGACTCAATATTATCTATCAACTGTTACCTCGATTTTTAATTTTTACCTTGTTTATTAATTATAGGTATGCATTTTTACATTTTTGGCGGCGGCATAATAACAATAATGAGAGAGTGAAGAGTCAGTAATAGTAGTCAAGTAATGTGCTCTTGAAGGCAATTTTCAAAACGGCGCTTGATTTGTCATTCTGTAATTCATCTTTTCTGAAAACGAAAATGATTTTTTAACAAATGCAGGACTGTGACAAAGAAGTTTGTAGTTTTGATCAGTTTCGTTGTTCTTTTTTTCTTTTTCTTTCCAAATTTGTAAATCTCATAATGAATGAAACGATAAATTTCTTTATATCCATTAAGTCCAACTTTTGTTCAGATATCATTATATGCAGTGGCGGCGCCACTTGAGAGCTAGCAAGGGCTGAAGCCCCTGTTAGATTTTTGAAAAAAATGAAATTTATTTTATTTTTCAATGGATTTACAATAAAGTCTCTGATAAATTTTTAAAATAACTAAAAGAAAATTGGTTGAGACTAAGAAAGATCAATTATATTCATTAGTTTATTTATTGGTGACATTAGCATTGATTTTACCCGTTGCCACAACTACAATAACTACAGTAGAAAGGACATTTTCAACTATGAATTTTGTAAAAAATCGTCTACAAAATCGGATGGGAGATCAGTGGTTAAATGATAGTCTTGTTGTATACATAAAAAATGATATATTTTGTAGTCTTGACAACGATGTTATTCTTCAACGCTTTCAACATATGAAACCTCGTAAATCGAGAATAGTTATAAGTATATTGAATTAAATACTTTAATGAATTTTTATTTTGATATATGTTTTTAATGATTACTTTGTTGAATTAAATTACTATTTGAACTTAGCCCCTGCTAAAAATAATTCCTAGCATCGCCATTGATTATATCTTTGAGAAAAGCATCTATTTTATATATCATTTCTTTGTAATGTGAATGTGATGGAGCACGGCGTAGCGAAGCGGAATTGATTAAGTAAAGAATACTAGATATCATTTTATTCTTGGATCAAGTCAACGCGATTAGTTTATGCTCTAATTGAAGCATGATTAAATCTAGTTCTAACCAAATAACTCAATAAGATTTTTAATAACACGTAATGTAAGATTAGATGATGCTCTAATCCAAACAACTCTACAATGAAATTTTGATAGATAATTCCAGGAGAGAATTATAAAAGAGATTTTATTAAATAACTGAATCGAAGTTATGAAAATAATTACAAGGCCTCTCTATTTATAATAGAGTAAATCCACTTCCTAAGTAACTTAAAAGGGAAATTAAATCATAATCATAATAGAAATAAAATATACTTTCCTAAGTTAATTATATCTCATATCTTAATTGACTCTAATAAAATAGAAAGTGCTAAAATAATAAAATACCATAATTGACTCTAATTAAAATAGAAAGTTCTAAAATAATAAAATTTTAAAATTTTAAAATTTCTAAAATAACATCCTACATCAGAACATAAATCAACCGTGGCACTTTCGGTAGTTTTTTCATATTTATGAAGAGAAGGCATTGAAAGAGCAAAAACTGTCAAGACTAGTACTCAAAGAATAAGCTTTTATTAAATTGACGGGGTTATAATTATGTTTTTAAGAACAAAGTGAAAGATGTAGATATTCACATAATTCAATCCTAGAGTATTATGTTGGAATAGTTTTAAAACTTTAAGCCCATATGATCTCTTATTTCCGATCAAACACATGTTTGAGGAAGAAAATAAATTTTGAATCTTCACCTTGGTTAGCCATGGCTGAGCTTGATGTGAAGCTTGTGCTAGCAGCTGCTGCCTTGAACTAGCTCCTTGTTTTGAGCAATCTGCTCACGCACACACAAGCTAAAAGGAGAGAAGAGGTAGAGCTACACTTTTGGCCAAGTAACAATTGTGTGAACAGTAAACTCCTGATGGGTTAGAGTTACTTAAATACTATAGTTGGGTGTAGGGACTCTCATATTTTAGTACAAAATTAGTCATCCTATTATGAGCTACAGTAACACAATTCAAGGTTGTACTTCTTTATAATATACTAGTATATAGGGTGTAATAAAATTGAATTCATTAGCGTAATATTTGATCACTTAATAAATGAGTCTATCAAAATTGTTCCATAATATTTGACATTAGTCACGTATTAATCTAACAAAATATAAAATAATTAGAATAATTTATGCTAGTTCACAATAGATGAGAAATAAATATAACATATCAATCTCATTGTTGCTCATGATTTGCCATCGTTTTTGTTTCCAATGAAATCAATCACTTTTTTATGGTACAATCTCATTTAGTCGCTATATTTTAAAACTAATGTCTATTTAGTCCTTATATTTTGAAAATTACTTCAAAATATCCTCGATACAACCTTTTTATTACCATTAAGTCTAGATTCTTGAAGGTAAATTATAGTTTGCACTATTAAAATTTAAAATAAAAAGTTATTACTATTACCTGATTCCCTGAGACTAAAAACGTACGTGAACTCTGATATAATTTAAAAATAAAAAATCTCTAATAATTTACTTTTAGTTTTTCTTTTTGGTGACAAACCATAATATTTCTGTTACCATCAAGTGTGTTATTAAATAAAGAAATCGTTAAGAGGATAATTTACCATTGCGGCTGTCTTAGTTGAACCATTCGGTTGTAGAATTCAATAACAACTTTGTAACTTGGAAAGATAAAACTCTGAAATTTCGAGTTTGCAAGCATCCAATGCACATTTAACTATGTTTCTACGAATATTCTTGTAAATTTTAGAGATAATCAGGGAAGCTGCTGCAGTTTTGCCCACTCCCCAACCTCAAATTAAAAAAAAAAAAAAACTCCTGCAGTTTTCCCGATATATTTTTTTAATTGTTGCTTAGCTTTTAGGTGATGGGAAATAGATTAAAAAATTCGGAAAGGTGCTCAACATGGGAAGATGGTCGGCCTTCTAGATTAAATCATAATTAATTTCTAGATTAAATCATGTGTTTGCACTTTGGATTGGATCTAATGTTCAGCTGACCTGTGCTCATTTCTTCAAAATTTTCTACCATAGTAATAGACGATTAAAACTAGAGGTGGCAATATGGGTCAAGATTCATTTGTTTGATTCAATTTTATGTGCATTAAATGATTTTGGGTTTGAAAAAATTCATGCATTTAATAAATGACTGAATTCAATTCTATTTGCTAACTAAACAAATTGAGTTTGGGTTTATGGACATTGCTTCATTTATTTATTTGGTATTCATTCAATAAATGGGTCATAAATAAATTAAATACAATTCATTCATTTAAAATTTGTTTATTATTTGCTTAATTAAATTATTGATTTATCCTTAAATATGTGTGAAAAAATTTTAAAGTTTGAAGGGTAAGATAGTAATTATAAATGATAATAAGACAAAGTATATAAATAAAAAATTGTTTATTATTCGTTATAGGATAAACAAATATTAACGAGTCTATATTCGATTCGATTCATTTATTAATTCTATTAAACAAATAAAATGAATTGAACTGAATATTCATTTAATAAGCGAATCAAATCCAAATAAGCAGAGTTTTGACCCAATTTGTTTACCGTTAGATTTGAATTCGAATCATTTATTGGTTTTATCGCCCTTAGCTAAGATAGATTTAATTAGTTTTATATTTTTATCCAATAACCACCAATTGTTTTAAAAGCTTAGTAAAAAGATCAGCTCAACACTTAATCTAAATTTTTTTTTTGATGAATTATATAGAATGAAGTTGGCTTATTGGGGCGTAGTTAGTGCATGCACCGTAAATAATGATCAACGGCTGAAGTTTCCTCAGACTAGATCAAAGACTGAAATTTCATTAAAAGATTATGGATTTCGCTAACAAAAAGATTGTGAGTCCGTTTACGGCTTAGATCTCGTTCCTACCAATTAAAAATGAAAGTACACAATAACTGTAAATAAACTAATAGTTAATTTCATTGTTATTTATTATTAGCTATATTTCAATTGTACGATTTACGTGGGAGCATACAAGGTCCGATTCAATGAAAAAATGTACCAATTGTTATGATATTGGTGGCTCGCCACCGCTTGCGTGCATGATCTCATCTTAATCGATTCACCAGCCCACTAGCTTATACTAGCTAATTAGTTGATCCATTTGCAGGATCAATACTGTCAGAGGCAAGCCCCATTTGCAGGATCAATAATGTCAGAGGCAAGCCCCATTCACATTTAAGAGGGCGCAACGATATATATATATATATAAGATATATGATCCCACAAAAAGAATTCTATTAACTATATATATTTTTACTGACTCTTTCTCTAGTGTAAGTGCTCTCATTTTTTTCTCATGTAAACACACTATTATGGGGTTTAAGAGAGTTAGCCTTTAACTCTCTTAAACTACGATTCATAGTTATTAAAAATTAACTCTTTTAAACTACACGGTATAATAATATATTCACATTAAAAAAATATGGATATCCACACCTAAGAATGATTATACATTTACAATAATTAATTTATTTTCAACAAATTGTTTTCTCTTTCTTTTGTTGGAAATAGGTGAGCCTATTTTTTGTTCATGTTTTATAGACTTACTTGTAATCAAATTTATGCTATCTTTTTTTGATAGGAAAACAACTTTTATACTATAAAAATAAAATTTTTATATGTAACAGCCTAAATACTTCAATAAATAAGATATGAAATATCCTACTCTCATAATAGAATAACCTAAATTCTATTCGCTAGGATTGCCGCTTCGCTTGCTTTTATTTGTATATTCTTTTGGTTAGTTTCATCCAAGCCCAAAGTCTAATAATAATTATACATTAGGCAGGACTATGGGTTTTTAGGCCCCCAAATAAGATGAATCCAACATTTACGCTGCATATGTTACAGTGTAATTTCTCCTAAAATTAGACAAACAAATTATATTTTTTGTTATTAGATTTTGATATTGCAGATAGAATTATAGATAGTAGCTGCAAGGAGTAGCTGCAAGGACTTAATTTTTGTCTAGGTCTCAGTTTGTAGTTCCTTTTAAAACAAAAGCCGTAAGTTCAGCTGATTCTCAAAGAAATTGCAGCAGCAACTGGAGTGTGCATAAAAAATAAATGGAAGTAACAGAACACTGCTAAGAGATATATTTATTACTTTGATATACACAATATAAAGACACTGCAATTATATTTCAGAAATTATATGAAAGAAAAATGCTGTATGGATTATTCGAAGGTGCTAAACTTAAGAGACCCGCGCTAGCTGAGAGACCCATGGCGAGAGAGAGAAGCTGACAGTGAGATGCAGGCACGATGGGGGAGAGAGAGAGAAAGCTGCTGGTCAGAAGGAGGGATGAGTGAGTGAGGTGAGATTTGGGCGTGAGTGAGAGGGAGTGAGTGAGTAAGAAGGTGCCGTCTGTGCATGTGTGTGATGCGTACAGTGAAAATTTATACTTACATCAAAACGCTGCGTTCGATGCTATTTGTGGGGTTGACTGTGATATTATTTTTAATTTTGTCGCAAATTTTTTTAAAGTCATCGGAATTGTTACAAATCGTTCTATGGTGAATCGGATCAATTATTAAATTGATCGCTATTTCGAATAATTTAAATTTTATCGCGACATTAAAATGATACAATTGACGTGATTCAATGGTAGTGTAGTGATTTATTTAAGTGATCAGTGCAGTGTTAGCTTAATTTGTATTAAACAAAAAGAAGAGAAATTGTTGGTTACTATTTAAGGAAAGAATGAGAGAGAAAGCATTTATTTTCTTTCCTTAAATAGCGAGAGACGATTGGTGACTTGTGACTCGCAACCCGTGACTCGCGACCAGCGACCGTGATTTGACCCAGCCCGATTTCATGATTCCCAGCCACCCTACCAGCCAAGCTTGGTATTGATCTAAAGCTTGAGAGCCGACCAACGCATCCCCCGCCGTCATCGCACAACCAAATGACTAGAACGCCTGGTGATATATAGCTTGAAAAGCCATGGCTCCACCCGTTATCATCACCGTCGATCTATCCGAAATTAGGCCATGCCACCACTTGGATTTTGTTCGTCAACTCACCCTCATCTTTTTTTAACCAACCCCGTAATCCTGAAATAGCCGATTGCCACCAATCAACCACAGGGAAGCTTATGGTTTTGGGAGCTCGATCTGACCGTCATTCCGTGCTTGGGAGGTCACCATCATTGGACTCACCAAGGCTAGAACTATCGGACCTGAGCTTCCCATTGCCATTGACTGAGTTTCAGTCACCATTAACCGTTAAGGGCAATTCAGTAATTTTACAAACTTAAGGGTAATTTTTTAATTTTGAAATTGATGGAGATTTTGGTCATTTCATATTAGGGCAGTTAGGTAATTAGGTAATTTGAGATTTCAAGGGTAATTCGGTAATTTACGTTGTCAGAGCTATTTTGGTAATTTTACATTTTTTGTGGGTAATTTCATAAGTTCAGAACTTATGGATATTTTTGTAATTTGAATTGAGGGTAGTTTGGTAATCTATGATTCTGAGGATAATTTAGTAAATTTGATATCGAGGGTATTTTGGTAATGTTATGGATTTGAGAATAATTTATTGCGGATAAATGTCGTTTCGAGCATATTAGTTATAATTTATAATTACATGTATATTAATTATATTATTTCCTTAAATTAGGAGGATTAGTGAAACGAGGATCAACCCGCGGACGTTGTCGATCTTTTTGAGTTCGGACATCGTCATCCTGGTGGAATATACAAAACCTATTTTCATTGTAGTTTATTACGATTTAAAAATATGGTAAAGCATATCGAATCTCGACGGACGAGCGATGACATACTTATTTGGAGTCTTTACACGGAAAGCTACACTGCACGGATAGATTGAAATGCTATCTCATACTCGCCATATATGTTCATTCATAATCGTCCTCAAAAGACAAAGTCGTCCGAGTCATAGCCAAAGCCTTTGTGTGTACTCGGACCCCAGCCTATATCTCATCCAGATCTCAATATCTATATCTATGTAATCATCATACCGCATGCATATGCCCCCAAAGCGAGTGCGCCCAAACACACGGCTCAAAACCTTTATGTGTGTTCGGACATGCCCCAAAAAGCGTCATATCTCATCATATCATTTGTATCAGATTTACCGGAAGGAAGGTACTATCTAATAATTTTTAAAACAATCATTATTCTCATATTCATATACCTTTATACACATATACATAAGCATATAATCTCATTTCCTTTTTCATTTAACATACCTTAAATCTATTTCCTTTTCTTTAAAATATTATCATGCATATATTCAAAATCGATAATAAAATCATTAATCATACACATTTTTAACAATAAATACTAATACCGAGATAAAATCTATTTCTACAAAATCATTAAATCAAAGCATTTAAAACTTATTTCATAAACATTTTATTTCTACAAAATCATTAAATCAAAGTATTTAAAACTTATTTCATAAACATGCTTTACTATCATAATAAACTATGAAAATAGGTTTTATTCAACTTACATTGGCGATGTCCAAACTCGGATCGACAATGTCCATGGATTGATTCTTGTTCACGAATCCTCCTAATTTAAGGAAATAATATAATTACTATATGTAATTACGAATTATAACTAATATGCTTGAAACGACATTTATCTGCAATAAAATATTCCTAAATCTATAAAATTATCAAAATGCCCTTGATATCAAAATTTACCAAATTATCCTCAAAATCCTAGATTATCAAACTACCTCAATTCATATTGCAAAAAACCAAGAGTTACGAATTTGCGAAATTACCACTGAAAATGTAAAATTACCAAAATGCCCCTATCAACGTAAATTATCGAATTACTCCCAAAATCTCAAATTGCCTAACTGTCTTAATCTGGAAATACTAAAATATCCATTAATTTCAAAATTACAAAATTACCCCTATGTTTGTGAAATTACCAAATTGTCCCTACCTATCAACAGTGACCGGAGCTCAGTCAACGGTGATGGGAAGCTCAGGTCTGATAGTTCTAACCTTGGTGAGTCCAATGGTACTAACGGTAACTTTCCATGCGTGACGACAACGGCAAATCAAGCTCCCAAAGCCAGGAGTTTTCTAGCAATCGTTCGCGACAATCTTTGTTTCGGTGTGATGGGGTTGGTCGAAATGATGAGGTGGTGAGAACAAATCCTAAGGGTAGCACAACATAATTTCGCAAAATCACAAATGAGGTGAAATGCATTTGGCCGCACTTTTTCGAGCTTGATCGTCGTGCTCGGTTAGTTTTTTATGGCGATGATGTGAGGGGTATGACCGCAGCTCACAAGCTTCAAATCCGTACCTTGCTTGGTCGATGAGGTGACCGAAATCAAAAGATATGGTCATTTGGGTCGGGTTCGCGTCGCATCAAACGGGTCAACCCAACTTCTTTCTATCCTATCTCTTTCCTTTATATTTTTGGAAAAATGAATCGCCTTCTCACCTTTTCCATAAGTAGAAATCGATACCTTTTTTTTCTTTTTCTAAGCTCAATACAAATTAAGCTAATCTTATACTCGTGTCGAAATAAAATCCAATTACGCCCATTGAATCATGATCAATTATTTAAGCATGATCAATTGAATAAATCGCGTCTAATTTACCAGCAACAATTTGTAACAAATCCAACAATTTTAAAACTAATGTCGAAATTAAAATACATAATACACTAGATTAAATAAATCAAGGTGCATGTGTTTTATTGCTTTGGATTGTTTTAATTTATTTTCTACCAATGTATTTTTTGTACACATCTTATTTTAGTCACATGAAGAGAGAAAGAATTTGTTTTCACTTAATTTGTAGCTATTTTGTGTATGGTTTCTTTCCCGATACAAAATACATACACATTTCTACCATCCGAATCAAATGCCTCTAATTGTGGTTAAATTTAATATATCCAAATTCTAAATTGAAAAGGATGATTGCCTTTCCTTTATTTGACCATAAGTAGTGTAATTGTGTTATCACACTAACGGCTTCTCCA
>JASUUG010000886.1:0-44841 GCA_030449905.1 Luvunga scandens | reverse complement strand
TGTAATGAATTTGATTCTCGACTCACATGCTCAGCCATGTGAGTTACTTAAGCTTTTCCTAAAATGGCTGAAACTGATGTCGTTTGAAGAAGCTTAAGTAATCACATGTGCAGCCCGTGATTTGCAAGTGAAACCACTTAGTCAAAATGCATCAGTATTAGAAGCTTGAGTTTCAAATTCATTGCATTCTCATCCACAATGCCAATTATGAGGCTCTCCTCATCAGGAGATTAAAAATAGTTGATTTTTTGTGTTCTTTTTTTTTTTTATTAATTTTCTACTCTTGGAGATTGCATTAAAAGAACAAGGTATTGTCTATGAATGGGCGTTATATAATGTTGTTGATCCTTAAGACAAATCAAATAAGAGAGGCAAAAATGGAAAAGAAGGCTGTAATTCGAGGATTCATCTTCTATATATATTCATATGTTTTTTTTTAACACTATTCATATGCTTTGATTCTTGTGATATTAATTTACAAGTCATTATGGTGTTTATTCTTATGTTTAAATGAATAAAAAATAAGTGTCATAGAAGGATTTTTGTATGATTGTTATTATATCCAAATTAATTATTTGTAGTAACTATCCAATGTATCAAGTCCTTAAACAATAGGTTTTTTTGTGACTTTGAACCTTTTCTGTATTTATAGTAGAAATTCTTGACATGCAACAGAATTTTCATTGATTTTATACATTCTTCATTTATTGAAATGAGAAAATATTTTCTCTTATTGTTGAAGTTATATTTGAGCATCGAGTATGGTCGTCAATCTAGGAATACATTCACTGCATTATTTGAAATGCATCACAGCTAGGGAGTGGAAGTTATGTTGAGTATATAATTAAGTATATAATTAGTTTGGGGCAACTCTCCAAAAATGAGTGAGGTTTTGGGTACATAAGTTAAGTTAATAGGCTTCTAGATGGCATCTGAGCCAATGGGAGCTCACACTACCCTTTTAGGCAAAAAAATACCTTGGATGTGAAGACAGTGTTAATGGAAACTTTAAACTAATGAGCCAACATTTGAGACTCAAATTAGACTAATGAGCCAACATTTGAGACTCAAATTAGACCAATGAGCCTGTATAGAAACAAGATAAGTAATTAAAACCAAAATTTATAGCACTGATTCTATTCTTAATCTACTGCTTAATTAAGCTAACTATTTCATGGTTTCATCACTTACCACTGCTACTTGTTGCAACGGCTAAGGAAATGCTCCCACCTGGGGTTGTTTTCGATCCAGACGAGGAGGAACTCGTGTTTCATTACCTCAAAAAGAAAGTGGCTGGAGGCATTGATGTGAAAACTTGTTTTATCAGAACGATCGAACTTTATAAATACAAACCTTTAGAGCTCAAAGGTATGTAGGAGAAATTATATCTCTCAGATACATTTTCTTAATTATTTGAAATCATTTTTTAATTTTTTCCTTACTATGTGTTGCACAACAAATCACAAAGATTGTTTTAATATTTGCCAAATCCAAGATTTCTTGTCCTGTAATTTGATGACACCAAATTACCTGCTTTAAGAAAGGAAGCTTTCTGTTGTGCTTTTTAATTTGGTAACACCACCGTAATTGCTTGATAATACATATTTTAAGAATGTCAAATAGCATGTTATTATAAATATCGTATAAATCCACGTGATCTTGCACAGAATTGGCGCACAACTCTAGTCATGAAAAATTGTACTTCTTCACACTCCACAAGAAGTTTAAAAAAGGAACAAAGATTGACAGACAGGTTCCCGGTGGATTTTGGAGGAAAACTGGACAGGACTCTCCAGTTGAGGGCAAAGATGGAAAGGCAATCGCTACCAAAGCGTCTTTGACTTACTACAAGAAGGATCCAACCAAAGAGAAAACTGAGTGGCTAATGAAAGAGTACAAGCTTATTGAGAGCCAACCATCAAAAATCAATGATGATGAAGAATCAGGATGTGGTAGGTTACATAGTTTGTATCTTTAATTAATAGCTTTTATGATGTAGCGAGTCTACAATGAAGTAATTAAAATTCGTGCTACGTATAATTTGTTCTTGTGTCTGTTTCTGAAAGCAGGTAAATCCTTGGACACTTTGTGTTGTCTATCGTAGCAGGACTGTTCGCATTGGTGGGCGGGTATAAACTTATTTTGAACATGTTATGTTTGGCCTATTTAAAAATTTGAAGTCTATATGGAATTAAAAATTTTCTTTTTAAATATATTATGACACTACTAAATAAATAATTTTTATTGACACTTGATTTGTGATAATTTATTAAAAAATATCAGTATTTTCATGTATGTGAATTATTTTCCGTATTTAATATATAAATATCACAAATTATTGATAGTACAATATCTATAACTTAGACATAAGATATTTTTGATATTAAGGTATCAATAATAAAGATAAAATAATTCTAATCAAGTTCTAATTGGAACTTGAACCGAGGACCTCTAATGCTCAAGCGTTTAAGCTCGAGAAAAAGACCAGGATGTCCGAATCTCAAATTTTCTAATTTAGAAAAACTTTTTAATCTTTCTCGTTCCCTCCTAAACTCCCCAAATCTAAAAAACCCTAACGTTACCAAATTCACAAAACACTAACCTAACTATTTTTTAACCCTAACTCTTCTCTCAGCCCTTCTCTCTCATCTTTCTTTTACAATCCAACATAATCTCTCACTCTCTAACTCAACTTTTCCCTCTCAATCTCGCCTCTTTTCAATCCCTAACCTTAACTCTTTCTATTACAATCGAACATAATCTCACGTGGCCGTGAAATTCTTGCCATTGTTTTGCCTAACGCCAATCTTCGTCATCAAGAAAAATGAGTTGAGGGGTTTAATTTAGCTCCAAGATTGTGGACGGATGCCTTGGTCAAAGTTAAAGCGCGTTGTTGGAGGCTGTCTAAAGAAGAAGAAGCAGTACCACCACTTAGGTGAAGCAGTCGTAGATCTGGGCATGGTAATTGAGTAAGGTGAGCATTAGCTAAATAATTAATAATTACTAAATATTCTCTACTTATATGTGAATTTAGTAAGAAATTAATTTGGTTCTTTTTGTTGAATTTTAAGTAAATTTACTAATTCTTTTTTTTAATTCAACTAATACATGGTTTTGGGAATTTTTTTTTTTACTGCGTTTTGATTTGTTGATATGTGAATGGTAAAAGTTGGGTTAGTCATTCATAGTTTTTGGAGACTGTTATGGTGTCTGCAAAGTGTTTGATGAGAGGCTTGTGAGAATGTTGGGTGCGTTTTCATTAGTTGACATGGTTAGCAAATTATATGTTAATAGGGTAGTATACGTAAATAAGAAATGAGGGTATTCTTTCTTAAACAGATTATTTGATGCTCCACAATGTTCTCTTTGTAGGAGCAACTGCCGATTGGTGGTCTGTGGGTATTATTCTGTTTGAGTTGCTTGTAGGCATTCTTCCATTCAATGCCAAAACTCCTAAGGGAGGCAATCAAAATATGACTATCTGTCTGTCTCCTCGTTAAATGATTTTAGATGCTAATTCCTTTCTTTTGGTTAAACTGTCATTAACCTATTCTAAGTGAATATTCTTACCGACCTTTTGACAGATAATGTTGACTTTTTAGTTCTATACTATTTGATGTTAATTGGGTAACATCTTGCCATCATTGACCAATGTTCTGTTGTCTGCAAAAAATTTCGAGAACATTAGGAATAGAGATATACTCTGGCCAAACATAGCGAAGGAGATGAGCATTGAGGCTTGTGATTTAATTGGCAAGTGAGATTTATAGAAGAGATTCGTGCAATATCTATCTGTTGAAATTACAAAGCCATTTTTAATCATGTCCGTCCATCCAAAGTTTTGTAGATCCATATTAAAAAGAGAATTATTTCTTGCTTGGCGGCAACTGATGTGAGACTTATTACTGGCATAACATGCTAGTTATTTCATAATAAAGGCCCCCTATCAATCAACAACTGAGAGCTAGCCCATCTTCATATTCACTAACAATCAATATTTCATTTTATTTCATATTATTAACTGAAAATCCAGTTCAAAGACTGGGAGCTGCCGGAGTCAGAGAGGTAAATTGTTGAGAGTTAGTTACTAACAAAGACTTAAATTGTACTATGGCTTATGGGACTAAGCAGAATTTTCTAGTAGGTGAAGCAACATCCTTTTTTTAAAAAAAATAAACTAGGACACACTTGCAAGACAAAAGGTCCTCTGATTTCAAGCTTATTAACTTTTTTGACATTGTAATTGACCTAATTGCAATACTGAGTAGCTTCTCCTATTGGCTGAAGACTATGTTTATACCAGCTACAGAATCATTGGACACAAGTTACTTTGCGAGCTGTTATGTATGGATTCTAGAAGATGAAAATGTTTAGGGAGGTAGTGACTTTGACGATTTGACAGACACATGCAGTAGCAGTTTGTTCGTTAACACATTGAACGAAGAGGTGTAGACATGTTTTCATTTGTTTACCTATCAATCTCTATGCATAAAAGCTTCTTAGTGGATCAGATTATGATATAAATATCATTTGATGACGGCTTTAACCTGATTATTCTAATTTAGAAAATGCCAGGTCTGAATACATTTGGAAGCATGTGTGAAAGAGCTTAAATAAAAATTTATGAGTATGAGTTTTATGAGGCTTACTACTATGGGATCAATATTTCATTTTCCTGACCCTTTTTTAATTTTTCGTGTGAAGCAGGCAGATGAGTGTGGTTGCTTGGCAATATTTAATGCCCCTGCTCTTGCTATGCAGTACTCATTTAGTAATTTCTCAATTAAGATTTCCTAGCCCTCTTAGATTTTTCTAATGCTGTTAGAAAACTCTTGAATATTTGTTGAAAATGAATTAATTATTTGTATTTACATAGCTCGTAAAAACTAGCTTAATAAAAATTTATTTGGAAATTATTTGTCAAGTACCTAATATTTCTTTTACAGGTGTTGTTATTTAATCCTATTATCACTTTCGAAAAAATATACTTGGAAATTTTTTCAAGCCTAAATTAAATTCTTCAAGTTTGAATTCAATATATTTTGGCTTTTGGCTAAATCTCTGAACCAAATTGAACCAATTTCATAATTTTACTAACAAAATTAAGTCTATTTCAATTCAAACGACTGTAAAACAAAAGAACACTCTTGAGGACCAAAATTTTATCCTAACCGAAAGTTTTTAAAATCAATATGTTGATGAGCTTCAACTATAGCTTATCAGTTTGTGAACTGCAATATAAATTTTGAATTTTCTTCTTATTTTCAGCTGGCTTCTATCAATTTTGATCAGGTGGTGAAGGGTGCCAAGGAATCAGCAGAAGCCTCCAAATAATATGTTCCATGCTAAAATTTATAAAGTTACTTTAGCCCACATTTATAGTTCCACTTATGACATACATATCTATTCATATAGCTTCCTGGTTAATTCTACCTGCATAACAATCAGATGGTTTGAAGAAATCTTCAACCTTCTGTCTGATTTGTTATGATTTTATTTGACAAATATAGGTTGACATCTGGTTGCAGGGATCATCTTCATGAACCTAGTTAACCATAGTAGTAGTAGCCTTATCCGTATCATTAGATCATCCATATAAAAATGGCAGTCTATTACACCTAGTCATTGTTTTTTTTTTTCCATCTTTATTCCTTATATGTTTTGAGCACTTTTTCTTCCGTGTATATGTTTGCATATTCTTTCTAATAGATGAAATTTTGAGTTTATATCATTTTAGTATATGTTTGCATATTCTTTCTAATAGATGAAATTTTGAGTTTATATCATTTTAGGCTATGTTCGCGATTTTTTCACCTTCATATCTCTAAATTTTTTCATATTGGCCTTTCCTTTTAATTTCCCTTTTTTTTTAAATAAACTTTAACCAGATTTGAGTTGCCTTATAATATGAACTTTATTTCCATTTCTAAATTTTTTCATATTGGCAGCTAATTTTTTTCGTTTTCCATGTATTCATATGCAAATTTGATCAGTGTGTTTAAAGTGTTTCTTCCTCAACTTCACTTGTATCCTAACCCATCTAGTCTATTAAATAGGGAAGCTGCGAGTGTGATAACACAACTACACTGCTTATGTTCAAAGAGTGAATGGCAATCATCCTTCTCAAGTTAATTTGTAAATTTGTTAAATGTTGCCACAATTAGTATGCATTTGATTAGATGGTAGAAATTCTTATTTATTAAATTTAGATTATTCAACTATGAGAATAGCATTAGAAATTCTTATTTATTAAATTTAGATTATTCAACTATGAGAATAACATATCTTGTTTATTGAAGTATTTGGAATTTGTAACACTTACTAATAATATTTAAATATGAAATTAAAGATTTTGTAATATATATCAAGTTTTTTTTTTTATTTTGTGGTGCCTTTTAGTTTTACCAATAAATCAATAGGTAGTGAGCCGATCAAATTTTTATTTTTTTAAAATAAACAAAGTAGTGATGCCATAATAACAGTAATCACAGACACTAATATAATATCAATAGCTACTAATATCAGTGTCATAAATAAAGTACTACTGTAGTAATAATAATTACCGACACAATATTCGTGACACTACAAAAAAGTGTCACTATTTTTCTAACTGCCAAATTACTAATAATTAACAAATATCACTAAAAGTCATTATTGAGTATTTTAATATTAGTAAAGGCTATTTTGTAATAGTATGAGCATTCATATTTAACCCTTACAATTTATCTCAACAACCCCAACAATCACTTTTATGTAAATATTCATTTTGCCTTTTGTATGAAATTACTAAAAAGAATAAATAATTTTAAATACACCCACTTATATAACTTTAATAAAATATAAAAATAATGACATTTTCAATGGCTATAAATTTTGAAGTTATTCTTTTATATGATCGCATACTTTGCTAATGATTTCTAATATGGTAAATTATTAAAAAAATACCCTTAAAAAGAAAGAGAGATTATCATAGTTAATGATCGAATTTTTCTTATCAGAGTTAATCACTAGATTTTGTAAATTCTATATGGTGGGGCGTATGAAAAAGAACAAAATTACATCAAGAGTAAATTAGGAACTAAATGAGGATATTGAGATAAAAAAAATTATTTTAAAATTTTTTATGAGGTTAATTGAGAAGTGGGGGCTGATGAGATTATTTGTGAGGGTCAAATATCACCACTCATATATTACATGTTTAGTTTATTTCTTAGTTTGTTATAAGTGGTGATATTCAACCCCATATTTTATCTCACAAGCCCACTTTCTCTTATACTCCATTTATTTTCAAAATTACCCTTTTATCTCATGAGACTCCATTTTTTTTCACCATCTCTCTCTCTCTCTGTTGATTAGAGTTTTGCATCAACACTCTTAGATGCGAATTTATCATATATATATATATATATATATTAAGAAGCTGTTAATATGTTATATGAATGTCTATTAGCCATATGCTCTTTTAGATAAATAAATTTCTGAAGTTCAATCTTTCAGTATAAAGAAAAATTTAAAGTTAAAAAAAAAAAAGAATATGAGGTTGTGTTGTATTACTCGCGAATAACCGTAGCCTCCATCAAATGAACATAATATTTTATTTCTAAAAAAATTAAAGATTTGACCCTCACAATATGCTGAATGGAATATAAAGACAAACATAAATTCTGTCCTTGACTATAATTTCAAAATTTATGGGCGTTGATGAGAAAAATGAGGACATAAATATCACCACTCGCTTGTTATATGCATTCTGGATATTAAAGCGTGGCCCAAGTCGAGGACGCATATTCCTAATAGTATTTGTAATTGCCTTCTTCTGCTCATCAAGTTCTCCATATAATTATATTATTATTTTCACCCGTAATTAGGGGCGGAACATAAGCAAGAACAAAAAATAATAATAATAATAGGAGAGGTAACAAAAAAATCCCTCGGGTAACTTGTTCTTGTCAAACTACCAAGATATACATGCAATTATTATATTCATACTTTAATAGTGGTCTCGTGACTCCCATCTTCTCGTGGTAAACACTTTGGCCATGCAGCCGAAATTGCCCTAGCTTCGCCACTGCCCGTAATCATCAATCATTAATGAAGCAGAACTATTTTCGAGAGATACGTGATAAATTTATTCAATCAAGATTAGAAGGTTGCGTTACCTTCAGTACAGTTTAAAGAATTTTGTGCTGCATAGATGCTAAATATTACAAATTTGATTTCCTCTTTGTGTTTCTGAACACGGGTAACTCAATGGTGACGGCGTGTAAAGTGTTCGACCTAATATCTTTTTCCGCAGTCGCAATTTGCGGGTTGGGCAGATAGGGTGCCAATCCAACCCCACCCTAATTAGAAGAGAAATGCACCACCGAAATCATATTATTTTTTAAAAACCCCTTTTTATTACTGTTTTCCTTTTTATTATAATTTTAATTCTAAAATATTAAAATTTAGGCGTAAGTATCTAGGACCATTAGTTCTGAGCAGCTCCAATTTCTATTGAATTCTAATTGTGATATAGCAATTGCATTGTATTCTGTTAAAACAAAAACAAAAAAAAGTATTTGGGACAAATCTGGGGGAGAATTTGTACCTTTGTGAAGGAGTTTGTAATGCTTATGGTTGTATATTTTAGGGAAGGTACAAATACCAAAATATTTTATTATTTAGTCGACACTTAATAATTTTTATTTGATCATTTAAATTTATGGTCGTAGTTTATTCAATAAATTATTTATAATAAAATAATGACAAAACTATGTTGCAACTCCATAAAGAACATTTCAACTAGGAAGATTATAAAAACAAGCCTTCAAAATAAGATGGGAGATAAATTTGTTGCAAACTATTTAATTATTTACATCAAAAAGGAAATTGAAGAAAGTTTCAGTTCAAAGTCAATAATACATTATTTTTGTTTCTTGAAATAACGTAAATCCCAAGTTTAGTTAACTTTCATAGTATCGTTTCTTTATTTGACTGTAAGCTTTGAAAAAGAAAATTAAAGACTAAAAAGTATTAATACCAATTAAATTTTAAAATTTATCTCAAAAATTTACTACATATTGTAGCTTATACTTATATGCTAAAGGAAATAAGAAAGATAATAAAATATCTATCAAAAGTAATTGCAAAAGTTAGATCAATGTAATATTCTAATATTTCCTTCGTCATCCTAATATTCATGGCACACCCATCATCATTCCTACAACATTAAATAATGGCATATAAGTTCAATATAATTTATATTTAGTGCTTTATTATTTTTTTTATGATCATATTTAACTAAATATATGAATAATATAGTTAATTTTACCTCATCTATGGTCCACATCTTCTAGATATGTCAATGGCCATGTGTTGAAGAACATGAATTTGATTCTAAGCATAAAATTTTTTTAAAAAAATAATTAATTAAAAAAAATTAGTTAATGTAAAATAAAGAATTCAATTACAAAAATTCATACCATCATCTTCTTGAGCCAACAACCAATCGTGACATATTATTAATTTAGTATGATTTAATTATTTAATGGTAGAAAGACACCACTGATTAGTAATTACACAAAATGAATATGGTTATGAAAAGAATAACAGATAAGCAAACTCAAGTCTAGTGATTTACCTAGCAATTAAAGGACTAATCCAAGCATTAAAATCGAGTGGAGGAGCGAGAGCAGACTAAAGAGAAAGAATGAGGCTGAACTAAAGAGTGAAAACTTAAAAAAGTAAGGGTTGACTGTCCTAATTTTACTTTACACATAATTATTTTTATCTTATTATCATTTAAATTTATAAAAGTACCATTTAAGTTTTAAGAATTTTAAATATATGGTAAATACCACTAGTATGCTATGTATAAAATTTATTATCATGTATAATTACATAATTGCTAAGAAATTTTTTAAATAAAATAAAATTAAAAGGTAAGTGGATATAGATTTGAATCTAGATATTAAGATAGATCCAGACTTGCTTTAGATCTGTCTTAAATTTGCACATCGTTATTCAAATCTAATCTAAATTCATTTTAAACTGACTTAAATCCGATCCGATTGGATTTGAATCATGTGAATCTTGGGTCAAATATAATCTATTGCTATCATGTTTGAATATGGGCAGCTCCATGGTGACGCCCTATGTTTTCAATTTGAAATAATAATGTGTGAGTAAAAACAAAGTGATGATGATGACAAAATACGTTTGGTTTTAATATAGGCTGAGAGACTTATTACTAGGGTCAGGCAAATAACCCGACCCGATCCAAAATTTTTGGGTTCAGATCGGATGTGGATTAAAGCTATAAGCTGATCGAATGAGTTTTGCTCAACCCGATTGGACTGTGATCAGATTGGACTAAACCCAATCTGATCCGAAAATATGATTAGGTTGAAGAATATTAAAAAAAAAATTATTTTAACCTACATATCTAATCTAATCGACTGCAAGCACACAACACACACACACAACTCACTAATCTAATCTAAACTAACATACAAGAAAAGATAAAAAAAAAAAGTGAAAAATAATCAAATTCAGTGCACACACAACTTGACAGCCATCTCTCCATAGTGAAGCCAGGCCACCATGACGCAACCTTTTCTCCATATACAATCTAACAGTGACTAAACTGACTTAGACATAACATTATATGCTCTAGACTGTATTTATCCTATAAGGTGAATCCTTATGTCTAGTTCTTTGCTACGCTTAGATTAAGCATGCCCCTTTTTAAATCAAGATTAACTCAACTTAGGAAACCTAATCTGAAACCATGTATTATCTTAATTTTTTTCACTAAGTTAGATATTTTTTAAACTTCTTCTTAGCTAATATCCATTAAATGGATAATTAATCAAAATAGGGATTTGCAATAAGTAAAATCAAGACAAAATGGTACAACGGATTTTGAGCAACATACATATGTTAAGCAAATAACTATTAAATTTGTTTAAAACCCAACTACATCAAGATTTAGCTCATGATGAGCTTTAAAACAGTAATAACACAAATAATTGCCATTAAAAACATAGTTAAAGAGAGAAAAAAATAAGCAAATGCAAATTAAACGTTGAGATACAAAAGAACTTAAGTGTCATGCTTTGTCTTCAAGTATCTCTCTTCTTCTCCACAAATTTACCTTTGTTGTAGCTCTAAAATTCTCTCTTTTTTTCTTTTTTGTGTGTGATGGCTATGAATGATGTGTTTCCTTAAAATGTGTTCTTTTATAGCTTGGTATTAGGGCAACAAAAGACATGAGGGCACTTGCCTCTTTTTTACATTCTATGATCACATTTCTTTTTGTGCTGCTTGCCAGTATTTTGTTTGCACCTGATAGTGGTAGTGCAGTAACGGTTGCAGTACAATTTGTTTATTAGTACGTGAATAATCTGGACAATTTTGTCTGTATTTTATCTTGGATTGCTGTAAGGTGCTATAGCATTCTCTCTAGTCCAAATTTGCTTTTGTTCATATGCAGATAAGTCTTTTGTTACATTCTGTAGGCCTATTGCTACAACATAATAGTCCTTTTTCTACAGCACCCATCCACAAGGCAAGAGTTTTTGAGTCACCTAAAATAGAGTGCTCAATCATAGCATAATATGATCTAAAACACATCAACTTATTATAACTAAACTTAAATAAATGCTTATGAAAAATTGTAACTAAAAATTATATAAGAATTCATCATTTACTTTCTAAATAATACTAATTTAGGTCTAAAAATACTATAATAACTCTTGTTTTATAAAGTTATCAACCCTCCTTTTTTTGTCAACTTCTAAAGCAAACTTAAACATGAACAAATTTTCTCCTAGGCTTTCAATTCTCACCCCTTGTATTGTTCTCCACACTTGGTGCTTTCCTGATCTAAGCCCTTTGATATTCACTCCCCTTGTGGTTAGAATTTTCCCAACTAAGCATCTACAACAATTTCTACACCTTTTGTCTTCATCTTGCCAACAAAAGATGCTTTATCCTCTTCTTCCCCTTTTAAAAATAAGGGTGGGCATGGTTCGGTTCAGTTCGGTTCAGATTGAGATTGAGCATAATCGATTAAAATATATTATTTTATAAAAAAAATGAATAAAAACCGAATACAATAAAGAACTGAACATAAACCAATCCATTCGGTACGGTTCGGTTCGATTCAATTTTTTTGTTTCTAGGCCTATTGGACCTATTTTGAATTTTAACATTTTTGCCCCATTGAGTCTCATTAATGGAATAATTTTTTTCAGCAATCAATTTATCATAGTTTCATTACAAATACTAACAATAAACACAAAGTATTCAAAACACATTTATCACTATTGTCTTACTAATTAGTACTAACAAAATATGAAATATTAAGATTTAAGAACACAAATCTAGACGCTAATGCTACATTTAAATGAACATAAAGTTGTAAAGAAAAATAAAAATAGCAATAGTTACAACACAAAATAAAAATAGCAATTTGTGTGAGCAAGTTTATTGTAATCATTTTACATAGCTAATTAATATAATACATTTCATGTTTTAGTAAAATTATAAAAACATCCCGAGCAAGTTTGTTGTAATTATTTTGCATAGTCAATTAATATATAATACATTTCATGTTTTGGTAAAGTCATAAAACATCTTGGTTCTTCAGTTTAGTTATTTGGTTATTCGATTCAACTAAATGAATTAAAATCCAAATCGGTATTTCAGTTTTTTCTTATAAATTAGATATTCAGATATTTATAAGAATTGAAATCTATCTGAACCCAAACAAATGCACTGGTTTAATTCTGTTTTTTCTAAGCCTCATATTTTTGCCCAGTGCTATTTAAAAGGATGGAACTACACTTCTTTATGAGTTCCTCTGTTTCCATAGTTGTTCACCAAGAAATAAATATTCTCACCAACCACTCTTAATGTTTCCTTAAATTCCTACACCCTTTGCTTAGCTTTAACTAAACAACAATTAGCTTTTAAAAAACTTTTACTGTAAACTCCTCGAAATATACAAAAAACCACCCACTCACTCAGCTAAGGGTGATGGAATTAAGCTACACAGGCCCCATTGCCCTTTCATTTTGAGTTCTGTTTCCAAAGAAAAGAGATTCTCGAAGAAAGATTTTTTTTCTTTGGCAGTATCACGAGATTATTATTCATTACTATAGGAGATTTGATCATGAATCTATGACAATATAGTCAATGGTTGAGGTTTAAACATTTTACATTTTATGCCTAATTATTTAACAACAATATGTGTGTGTGTATTATTACTTTAAATTATGCACATAATATTGTGTAAATTTTAATGTACTCGCAAGCGTACGAATCTATTGAAATGCCTTTTTTTCTCCTAGAGTTGTTGGAATTATTCATAACAATATATTAGCTACAATTGAAAAGGTCTTATCAATAAAATTTCCATTTGTCTGCAATCTATGCATAGGTAAAAATCCACTCTATAATTCGTTTCATTACCTCTTGTGAGAAAATGATCCCACTAAAAATGAAATTGTACATTACAAAGTAACATAAAAGTAGATGCGTCACAAAAAATACACTAATCATTCTTTCGTTTGGGGTTTTATAGGGATAAACGATACGTGAAGTAAATATTACATTTAACAAATAAATTATTCAAAAATTAACAAATTCAACCATACTATAATCTAAAGAAAATAAAAAGATCAATACCCATCATATAAAAAAAAAAAATAGAATTTCTTATACTACTTTCAATCTATTAGAATTTTGGTGATCAAATCTCATAAGCACTACCTCTAAAAGTCTAAATGATAATAATAGGTAAAATGTGATAATGTTATAGTGAAAACTAAGAGAAAAATAAACTTAATTTAGTAAAAAAGAATAAGAAAGAAAAATTAAAAGAGAGAGAGAGAGAGAGATGCTAGTATAGGTTTTGACCATTGTTACATTAGAGAGAGAGAAAGTAGTTAATCAAAGGTAATTATGTGATTTTTGAGCATTGTTGTAATTTGATAATTATTTAGTAAAAAAATGGGCATTGAAAGGAATTTAGAGGGTTCAAATAGCCCTACTCATGTCCAACAATTGAATATAAACTATCATCATATTACTAGGTAAAAGTTTGAGTTACTCTATTTTTATTATGGGATTAATTTCTTCTAAATATCTAGAAAGAAATCTAATTCATTATGATTATAGGGGGTGTTTGATGCTCGCATTACATGGGTTGCATTGCATTAGCAATAGTAGACCCATGTTTTGGGCGCCAAACTATAAGGCACCCTAATGCAGCAATTAGGCGCATTAGCTAAACCCGACATATAGTCAGGTTTAGCTAATGTGGTACTTTTTTTTTTTTTTTACTTTGTAATAATAATAAATAAATATAATTTTTTAATTTAATATTATATTATTTATTTTACATTATAATTTTAATATAAATTAATAAATTTATTATTTAATAATATTATATTATATTTTAATTTTGATTATATTAAATATACAACTAAATAATGTATTATTTAATTATATTACAATGATTAAATTAGTTATTTTTAAATAATTTAATATAACTAATAATAAATATTTAAAATTAAATAATATTAATTTAAAATTAATAATAATATAAATAATAACATAAAATATTAATAAAATATAAATATATTAATATAATATATAATTTAAATTAATCACAAAAAAATTAATACAGTACATTGTAGCACCAAATATTGTACATCATTGTTATAATACAATGCTAATATAATACAACATAATACAATACACCAATATTAAAATAATACAATAATACAATACAATATCCAAATACACCCATAGATATTTAGACTGCATTGCACTATCAAAGAGTTGATAAAAATATACCGGTAATTTTTTATGCAAAATATCATTAAATGTATAATAAAAATAACTTAATTAATTTATAATCTTAAAATATAATTTAATTAATGTAAAATTAATTTTTAGTTTATATTTAAATATTATTCTCATTAGTATAAAATTAAAGTCTCACATTTTTAATATATTTTCATGGTATTAACAAAAATAGAAAAATATATATTCATTTAAAGTAAAGAAATTCTTTAGTAGTTTTCTAGTTTGAATTGATTAGTTTGATATTAAATTAAAATGAGGTAGCTATTTGGTATTTAATTAATACCTTTAATATTTGCTGCTCTTACCAATTAGAAAGTATACTTATTATACGAACTTTCGGTTTCAACTGTTAGATACAATTGAAGTAAAAGTGTAAAATTTTGACCTTAGTTTGAGCTGTATGAAAATGTTACTGGACATTTGGCGTTTAAGATACCATGCATTAAAAATTTCAAAATTTTGGCCAAAACTCAATCCAAATGACCAAATGGATTTGAATCAAGCTCTGTTTTTTTTAATGCAACGCAGATAAATGAGGACAAGAGAGAAATTGGTGAAGTTTGAAAAAGGCATGATGGAACATTTGAAGAGAGAGAAATTATCACTACAAGAAAAAATCATAAACGCTTGAAAAAATTTATTTTCGAGAAAATCATGTCATCCACCGTCATCATATTAAGTCCTATCAGAAAAGCACAATTCCCAATGGATCTCAGAGAAAAACATTATGTTCAACAACAGTGCCGTCGAAAATAACATCAAATACCCTTGAAAATAATTCCTATAAAGTCAAAAATTACATATTTCCAATTATATTTGCCCTTGGAAATGGCAGCCCTTGAAAATGAGATTAGATAACACAAATGATTAATATTCCAACCGTAGTTTACCCTCGAAAATGCTAGAAACACGTTGGAACTATGCTTCCTTTTTATTTAGTAACCCATTTAATTTATTTAATATTATTATTTCTTACGCTTTTTATTTTTATTTTTTTAAGTATCTGTAATACCAATGCAACATAATCAACAAAATAACAATAGTAACACGCAAAATACATTAAATGTAGCTTCATTAATTTAAAAAATTTATAGAAATCACATTCACCAATCAAAAGTACAACATAATTAATTTTAATAGTATATTTTGAAAAAAATAATTCTGAAATATATGCGCAATATGATTTTGTAGCTTGAATTATTTCAAGCATCCTCCAACACGTTCTTTAGTCTCTGAGACTTACGTTTGCCTCTACCTCATCTTCTACATTCCCATCATCATCTTCATTCGACCAAATAATATCCTATATGAATCAAGAAATATGAATCTGCTCCATCCCCACATCATCATTAGTAGGCCAAATAATATCCTAGATGAACGAAGAAATATTAATCAGTAAATTATCAACTCAGTAACTTGTATAATAGTATGTTATATTCAAACAATCACTTTGTACAGAGCTGAGCATAAGTATTATATCTTGCATAAGTATTATATCCAAGATATACGCAAGAAGCCTAACAAAATATGGGACTGGAGCAATGGATAATAATCACTAGAGCAATATTTTGTATCAATAAGCAAATATGCTAATATTTGGAGTCAACAGTAGGAGTTGGATTCTAAATTTAGCAAGTATTAAACAACCTACAAATTTTGACATTAGTCCTTATACAAGTTTAGAGAGGCTGAAAAATGCAACACTGCCATTAGAAGATTTATGTGCTTGCGATAATCTGGTCCATCAGTTACAAAACCCTGTTATGGTTAGATTCTATAGATTAGAAAGTGAGAAAAAAATTAAAAAAAAAAGCTTGAAAATAAATGAAAATTAACAATCTGTAACATAAGAGATGATTCTTGTGCACTTGAGTTTCCAAGTATGAGCTTCACTATTCTTTTCAACTTCCTCACTTCCTTCTCCAGAAACTATAATACAATGAAGAATGCCAGACAATGAGCATGAAATAATTGCTACTTGAAGAATCAACCATCACCAACTATAAATTGTTGACAAACCTCGAAAGAGAGTAAAACTACCAAGAAGAGTTTGGATTCATCATCATGAACGGCAACAAAAGCAAGCCCTTCAGCTAGCTCAACTAAATCCTCATCAGCTGTCAAATTATATGTGCATATAAATTAACCCAAAATATATATATATATATATATATAATTTAAACATAGTAATATTATTTTCCTGATTATCCAATACTCAGGATGCTTGGTTTTGAGTGTAGACTCAAATAATATGCAGTAATTAGAATCCAAACAGAAAATAAAAGAAAACTCATTCGAGATTTTAAGCAGTTATATGTTAGTTACCTTAATTTCAGCCACATTGTGCACTCTCAGATAAGGAACATTGTTATTAAATTCTCCAGCAGCTGCAGCATGTGCTACTTACGCTTCGATTTGATAGCAGAGGCCATAGTCCCCATATATCAACTAAGAAATTCAATAAGGAAAACAAAAATTGGACTAAGCTTCAAAGTCCACAGTCCCTGTATACCTGAAAGGAAAGTTTTCCAGAGGTTTTATATTACATACAGGTGTTACCATGAAAGCAAATAAGCAGTGGCAGCACATGCTCAGTAAAATTAAATTCAATAACCAGCAAAATACAAACTAAAATGGGAGTAGTAGGTAGGCCTGCTCTGTGATTCAATTTTTTTTTTTTTGTTTTAGTTATTATTCTCTTATTCTTCCCTACTGGATTTGCTTCTTAATTAGTTTCTGAAAATCAAGCATGTGCTGCCGCTCCTCATTCTCTAGTCATCTTAATTAGCTTATGCTATGTCATATCCCTTTTGCCTTAATTATGCCATACTATTAATTAATAACACGAGATGATAAACATGCATGCATTGATAATTAATTCTCATGATTATTGATCAACTAACTGGAATAATCAATATTCTTTCTCAAAAAAGAAAATTAAATAAATGCAAAAATGATATTGCCAACTTGTAATTATACACTGGGATTATATCTACTGACTAAGCCCCAACCGTATTTAAATAACTTTCCTTTTTCCATTAGGCATTTCAACAACCAGCTTGAAGACTCCATTGAAATAAAAAGGAGACTCAAAAAATGTAAATTGATGCGTCTGAAATCAGATGAAAATTGGACCTTGATCTGCGATTTTAATGACCTGTTTGAATTCGGATCGTTCAATGTGTCTGTTGAGCAAGGTGAAGAGATCTCTGATTAGAACCCTAAAATTCATCAGCTGATGGAAATCATAAACTAATCCAAAACTAGCTTGAATCTAACCTTAGATTGATTTGAAAAAATAAAGAAATCAACTGCAAAATCAAGAGATCGAACAATGAAGAAGTGAGATAATCACCTTCGGGCAATCGAGAAGTGAGAACAACGGAGATGTAAAAATGACAGGTAATTGCAGATCTTTGTGTAATTAAAAAGTTATTGAGAGGGAGAGCTGTGACCTTCTAATCGCCTTCTTCTCCATTTTTTTCAAATGAAATCAATTTTAGTGATAATTCACATAATCTAACAACGAACTGTTGATTCCATCACATAAATCTAACATGCATGCATGAAGGAAAGTAAGAAAAAGGGATCCCACCTGTAAGTTGTCGATTATCGTTTGTCAACAGTAAAACGATCTCAGCCTTTAATTATATCTAACGTTCGGTTGAGATTAAAAGTTCTAATAATAATAAGCATATTCAAAGTGTTTATTGCAATTCATTTCTAATTGAAGAATGTGCGTATAAAATGATTATCAAAATCAGTATTCGCATACAGTCAAAATGGGTGGTAGTGGTCGTGTGACTCATATCTAGAATCAAAATGGGTTCATGGTTGGGACAATATAATTCGAATTAAAACATGGTAAAAAAGGCAATCACTGTTATAATCTTATTCAAAGTGTTTACTGCAATTCATTTCTAAATGACGAATGTAGGTAGAATGATTATCAAAATCAGTATTCATAAGCAATCAAAACGGGTGGTAGTGGTAGTGTTACTTATATCTAGAATCAAAATGGGTTCATGGTTATGACAATATGATTAAACATGGTAAAGAAGAGCAATCACTTTATAATCATATTGAAAGTGTTTATTGCAATTCATTTCTAATTGACGAATGTAATGTATAAAATGATCAAAGCAAGCGAATCAGTACTCTTCATAAGCCATCTTCATAAAAAAGCAGTATTGATAATTATCTGGCTTTTTAATGGCTTCATCATCTGCCAGAGCTTCTGCACCAGAAAATGAGACGTTACCACCTGGTGTGTTCTTTGAGCCAAGTGATCAACAACTTGTTTCCAGTTACCTCATGGAGAAAGTTTCAGGCCATACTGATGCCCAGGGTTTTCACTTCATCAGAGACATCGATATCTATAAGCATGAACCTTCAGAGCTCTCAAGTAAGTAGCTAGAACTATGCATTTTTTTTTTTTGGTATTTTTGTTTTCTGATGAAGACTTTACCTATGTACAGACTTAGCTCAATACTCTGGTCACAAGAATATGTACTTCTTCACACCCTTGCGCCAAAAAGGAAGGAATGCTGACAGACAAGTCCCTGGTGGATTTTGGAAACAAACTGGGGGTATTGATTATTTGGAAGATGAAGATGGAAAGCAGATTGCTAAAAAGACATCACTGGCTTATTTCATGCAGGATTTATCTGGATCTGCAGTGAAGGGTCAATGGCTAATGAAAGAGTACACGACTCTTCAGAGTGTCAAGATGGTGGGTTAATTATATGGTCCATATAATTATATGATGTCTTATTATATAACTTGCCTCATGCACGATTATTATTAATTTGCTTTCTACTGCAGTTAATTCCAAGGAAGCTCTGCGTTATCTACCCCACGCCTCGTTTGCAAGAGGAAAATTGAAACCAGAAATACAATCTGCAAGGAGGACGACATCAAGGAAGAAGAGAGTAAACCCAAAAAAACAAGAACTCATCCTCGTATCTCTTTTTACTCATGGCATTGATTCGTCATAGATTAGAGATGTCAATTAGTGAATAAGTGATTTCTTGTCATTCTATGGTTTAAGTGATGCACGTCTTATGTTATTGCTTTGGATTTCTGAAGTGCCAAATTTGATTGAAGTTAGATTTGTGCCAACGTTTGTAATGGATCACAATTCTCTTATGATCTGATCGTGTACTGAGCAAATAACTCAGCTGTTGATTAATAGTTAATAAATAAAAAAAAAATTAAATCTTCCTCATACACAACTACTAAAATACATGTGGTAGAAAATTTTTAAAAGTTTAGTAGAGCTCAAATCAAGAAAAGATCCAATTTCGTTTGTAATCTCTGCAATTTTTAAAAGTTCAGTAGAGTTCAAATCAAGAAAGGATCTAATTTCGTTTGTAATCTCTCCATTTTGATATATAATTGATTAGTCTCCCTTTCGTCATTCATTTGTATATTAGTTATAATTTTCTATCTTAAGACTAATTGATTAGCTTTGTTAATTATAAAGATCATAAATTTTTACAACCGAAAAAAAAATTGTTCACTAATTTATTAGAAGTACAAAAAGAATTTGGGTGACTAAAAATTAACTAAAGTTGAGAGCCAGCTGCCAAACCAATCGGTTTCTACCACGTTACATTCTATATAACGACATCCATATTCCTTTCCAAATCCATGTCAAAATGTTCTCTACATGTAGTTATCTAATAATTATAATTAGCCTAATCAATTTCATACATTTCTCTTTGGCTAATTCATATATACTAGTTTGAAGTACAATTCGATCAGTTGCTTCACAAGTTAACAACTCTAAAAACTAGTTAATCAACTGCTAAACAACAGCCATAACTGCATACAAGTGATTTAGAATTAACAAAAATCAAACCAAAAGAGACAAATCATTACCAAAAAAGTAACAGTATCTAATTGTTCGATAAATTAATAATCTTGATTAAATAATAAAATCTTGGGGTCTCAATTTGGGCAAGTGTATTAAATTTTGGTAAGTGTATAAAATAATAATTTTTCTTTCAAGAAAAGGACACATACACCCCCAAGGTTTAGGAAAATAATCATGTAAATCTCTAAGTTTTTTATAAGAGACGTCAAGTCCTCTTTTAACTATAATACCCTTTATAGATAGCAATTAAAAAAATTTACTTTAAAACTTTTTGATAAATACAAATATAATTTAAATAGTTTAATTGGTCTAATAGACTAATAATATTAGAATATTTTTTATATATAAAATAATTTTTAAAATTTAAATTATTGTATTTATTTTAGCAATATATTTGTATTTATTATAAAATTTTTAAATAAATCTTTAGGTTAAATAGATTTTTGAATTAAAAAAATATATCTCATGTATCAATGATATTAAAATTATTTTATGTAATATTGAAAATAATTTAAATTTTTATGCATTTATTTTAATTTCATTTTTCTATTCATTTTAAAATTTAGTTTAATATAATATAAGTTTGTAAAGTATTAAAATATTTTTTAAAATATTGATATTATTTTGAAATACACACACACGTATACATGTTTCCACATTTATTTTAATATTATTTTTCTATTTATTATAAAACGTTGGAGTCCATTTTTTTGAGTTAATAAAGCCAAAGGATATTACTATCAAAAGGAGGTCTTGGTCCCTTATTGAAAACCTAGAGGTTTATATAACCATTTCTCCAAACCTTAGGAGTGTAGGTGTTTTTTCTCTTTTTTAATTCTTCAAGGCCCATGATAATAAAAATTATTAACTAATCAAATACAAAAATGAATAATGACTAAAATATAAAATTCATAACATTAATTAAGGTTTTTTTATTAGAATTTAAATTATCTAAATTCAACTCTTTGTAAAATATGCATCTAAAATTTTTTCTTTGACGCTAAATTAAACTCAATCTCATCCTTAATTTTTTGTAGAGCATGCATTACATTTAATATATTTTGTTAATATTGTAGAAAATAGTTATTTAAGGTTATTATTGCTTGAAAGTCCTCTTTTACAGAAATATTTGGTAAACAAAACTATTATCTATATTATGATCGTCATCAACATAAGTATCCATGACCTGTTGAATAATCCTTGGAGGAGATATTGTTAATTTGAGAATGCATGATTTGTGCTTTTTTATAAGCACGTACATTTACCAAAAAAACTCCTCTTAAAACAAAAAATCTCTTTCTAAATTAATAAATATTCAGTTATCAATAAATTAATAAAATATTTATTTATTTGACAATCTTATTTTATTTTTTATAACATAATTTTAGAAAACTTGTCTATTAAAATATTTCATGATTTTTAATAAAAACTCTTATTGACAACCAACCAAATAAATTTTTTTTGATAAAGCTCTATTTATAAAAATTCTATTAACAAAAGCTCTACTTAAGTAAGCTCTATCTAAAAAGTTATATTAAACGGAGCCTTAATCTATAGAAACTGTGAAACTAGAGCCAGTTAAAAGAAAGATCTTTAATGACGCTAATATTGTCAATATATATATCTATATATATACACACACAAAGTTTTGGGTTTGCTGTTTGGAGGACTTATTGTTCTTCTCCAAAAAACCAAATGCTAGCTATTGTAGACGAAAAACACAATCTCGTTGTTGCTGAGACAATGTATGCATTTATATTGCGTTTATTTCCTAAATTAAATAATCAAAATCGGAATAAAAATAATTGATAGTGTTTACTTTCTAAAATAAAGGTGATCAAAATCGGAATGCAACATGTGAGGCCTATATATTTTGGGGTTGAAGAATAGAAACTTAATTTATATGGAGGGGGTAGGGCATCAAGTGCCTATTCCTTGAACTCCCCATTGTGCCCCCACCAAAATTTCATAATTTCTTTTTTGTCCTTAAATAAAATATTATTATATTATTGTTATTGTTATTATTCTTATTTTTATAATTGTTGTTGTTGTTAATAATAATAACAACAACAACAATTTTAAAAAATGATATTATTATTAATTAATGGTAATAATAATAATAATTATTATTATTAATATTTTAACAATAATATAGGTACTATTGAGTAATCAAAATAAAATCTATAATAATTTTAAAAATATTATTATATTATTAATTGATGATGATGATGATGATTTTAACAATGCTGACAATATTATTAATTAATGACGATGACGATGCTGACAATGGCGGCAACAACAATTTTAACGATAATTATAATCATTATTATTATTATTATTATTGTTAAAATAATAATAATAATTTTATTTTTATTATATTATTATTATCATCATCATCACAATTATATTATTAACAATAATTATTTTGAAAAATAATCATCACAATTATTATAATAAAAAATGACAATAATCAACTAATATTATTTTAGTAACTTGCAATAATTTATTCTAATTTTAAACAAAGTAAACACATCAATGATAACATAACTCATTCTGATTCTAATTCATGTAATTAAAGTAAATAATTTATTTTAATTCTCATTCCTAACTCTGACTACCATTTAGTAAATGCACCATTACAGCGTTGTATCTCATTCCTAACTCTTATTTATATTATTTTTTATTTAGTCTCAAGGGTTTAACTAAATAATTTTCAAATAGTTTTATTCAACTTACTATTCGAATTTGGATCCTAAAAATATAGAGGATTAAAAATTAATTTGAATTTTACCCACTTCTATAACTTAAAAAATAAAAAATATTTTTGTTTGACTTAACGGAAATGTTCAGACATGTGTTAAATTTTGACTGCAATTGGTAGCCGATGGTAGTTTTTTTTTTTTTTTTTTTAAATACTGGTTATACACCAGATTATTGAATTACATCAAATATTTACAACAATTGCTATAACAATAGATAAATACAATGATATTTACAATCAGATATAGAATACATGATATTGTATACGAATTGCTTGCTCAAACGAAATAACCCTTGCATACGAAGGATGTCTCTACTTCACTCGCATTTTACAAGGGAGAAAAACTTTACAAATTACCTTTACAATTATGCTTAATTGGGAGCTTGAATTTTGGGTTAAAGTTTTTAACAATGTTAAGTGCTGGTGGTTGTTAAAACTCATGTTAAGTAATATTTTGACACATATGCTTAATGAGTCCTTTAAAAGGGCAAAGAGTCTATTACATTTTGTTTTGATGTCCAATGACAAGTTTATTAAATGAACTTTTAGCTCTTACCAAAGAGACAACTTTTGGAATACAGGTTGTGTAGAGCAATTCTGCAATACATTAGAGGTAATATAACTAATTGATACATGCATGACATACATAATTGAATTTAATGTGACCATCATTTGCATAGTGATCTTTCAAAAATAAAAGTACACATGTCATTGTATCATTTGCTTATTGTATGACTAACATTAAAGTTAATAAAACAAGCATAAAGTCGTGTTCGTATTGTGTCAGCTTCATGTCATGTTAAATTTAAATCGACTAAACATGACCCATTTAATAATTGTGTCAAATATTGAGATCCAAACTCAATACGAAAAATAACTTATATATGTCTGTCAATGTTTTATACACTTATACTATTAAAGTTTAAAATCTATATATGCGTATATGTCCATTCTTCCAAAAAATAAAAATAAAAGGAGAAATTCATATCTAATACTTGAGTTTTAAAGACAAAAATATAGAAATTAATTTAAAATAGAAAATATAATCGTATCATTAGTCGAATAAATGGATTAAAAACTTTAACACTAACTCAACACTGAAAAAAATTGTGTCCACTCGGATCCGACCAATTTAATAATCATGTCAAATTTGAAAACTCATACCCATTCATTCGTGTTGTACTCGTGTCCAATAATCAAATCATGTCAAATTTTAATAGTTCTAACTGACATGGTACCTCTTATGTATTATGGAATTCTCAATTGTGTGATATAAGAAGCTCTTTATATAGATACAAGCCCGATTATAATTATATAAGGATTGAATTTAAATAAATCCTCATTCGATTAGGAATAAAATTATCAAAATATAATTCAAATTGAAACAAATAAAATTTCACGAGTTCTTGATCTTTCATAAACGGGAAGTTTCTATCGTAGGGTTTTGTCTTTTACATGGACAAAGAGAAGTGTCCTCATTAGAGGTGATCTTGGGCAAAATGGTGCATTTTCTCCAAGGTTCTTCTTGCGCCTGTAAAGCATTTCTCCAAGGAGCTCTTGAGACTATTTGTGGAGATAGAGTTTTCCTGCGATGAGCTCTCTTAAGACATTATTGGTGCAGAGAATTTTGAATGAGCTCCTTGGACTTTGTTGCAGTGATTTGGGGTAAATATTATTTAGTTATTTCAAAAATTATTTAAAACACTCTTTACGTTTACTTTCACAATTGTTAAATCTGAATTTTTAAGAATAAAATTATATTTTCATTTACTTGAAATTTAAATAAATGTGTCATCCAGTAAATGAAAAATAAATGATAATAAAATAAATAAAAAATTAAATATAAAACCCTTTTTTTTCTCGAAGAATCTCGTTCGGTTTCCAGCCCACAGAACTTTGTTGTGAGATTTACTAAAAAAAGAGCTGCTTCCTGCCAGGCCTTTTTGTCTATTACTTGTTCAGAGTGAAGAAAACTTATTGGGCTTTCATGGATCCCCCTCCCCCCCGCCCCGGTCCGTGCACATTTTAGAAGAGTGAAACTATTGGCACCCTTTCAAAATCCTCTTAACACCGACGGCCCCCACTACCCCCCTTGCCGCCCCCGTGTCCTTTTTTATTCGCCATATTAAATATATAATAATAATAATAATATAAATATATATTGACATTTTTTAATTCTAAAAATAATCATCAATAAACCTAGAGATGGCCAATGGGCTGAACGGCACAGGGCACGGTACGTTTCCGTACAACATGGCATGACATGATTACGTTTCAGTGGAACGCGCTGCACACCATGATTAGAGATGAGTTAAAGCACAACATGCAAAAAAGTACGCAATAAACATGTTTCACTTTTAATAAAAGTAAACTTAAAATTTTATGATTTTATAAATAACTTTAAATTGAATCTTTTAATATATTTTATTAGCTCAAGTTTTTAAAATTTATTTAATACTTAGTTTCAAAAAAATTATAATTGATTTATGTTTATAATTTATTAAAAAATAATTGATATCATGATTTTAATAAATAAATTTTAAATATCATAATTTTATAAATATGCATTAATATTATTATGAACTATGATATATGACTCTATGTAATTTCAAGTTAACAATTAAGTGAACCCTTAAAAAAAATTTATTATTATTTTGTTAAGTATTATAAAAGAATTTTAATACCATAGAGTCACACTTAGTAACTAAAATTATATTCTCTTATTGTTATTAATTTATTATTATTGAATATGGACTTGAGTTTTGAATTTTGATTTATTTAAATTTGAATAAAGGCACATAGATCCAAAAAAGTCATGGACTTGAAAAAAATACGCCAATAACTTGGTATGTGTTCTTAAAAAAAAAAAGAAAAAAAAAAGATAAAACTTAGTGGGCTTTTTTTCTTAGGCACGGCATGGCACGAGTGGGTACGGCGCATGGGTCGGGTTAGGCCTAAGAAAAAAAATTAGTTACGGCACGGCACGAAATGCATAGTGGGTATGGCACGGCCCGTTGGTCACCTCTAAGTAAACCCCATTATACCTCAACAATGTAAGCTTGGTGCTTATTGCTTACAAACTGTATTTAAAACAAGTTATTTTTTTCGGCAATTTTATCATCCAGGTAAAATTCAGCAATTTTTGCAAGAAAAAAAAATTAAAAATGAGCAGTGATTATTCATTTATTCTTGTCGCTCTTGCTCACAAACTCACGCTTAATCAAAAAGATAAAATGATAAAAATCAATAATTGAGAGGTGGATTTTTGGATTGCTTGTTCTCATGGTTTAATTTCTTTTAAAATTGCCACTCGGCCAAACTGCCCCGTGGGGGCTAAATTCATTTTCAATTATGGATTTATAATTAAGTAAAGGTAGTCTTCTCCCTTTCGAAATGATAATAGAGTAGATGTCTCTCGAATATTAAAAAGGGTTAAAATTGAGGCAAAAGCTAGTCTCAATAATTGTCTAATTATTGTAAATATATCAGTAAATAGTCTCATATAAAATATAGACAAAAACTAGTCTTAGTAATTATTTGATTATTGTAAATATACCAGTAAATAGTCTTATGTAATATGAGTTGTAATATGAGCATTAGTTTTATATAAATAAAAAAATTCTTTAAAAATGTTTACTTCTTGATAAGATAAAAATACATTTGGTTAGTTTGAAGCTTCTCTTCTAAATTTCAAAGAAATGATGACAGAGCCTCAGCCTCTTGAACTACTTTGGCAGTTGTTGAGTTATTCAATAATATTTGAGAATCACTATCACTTTTATTATCCTAACTACAAGATGAAGATGAAGAAAAAAACAAGAATCTATTAATTTGTTTGTTTGTTTGTTTATACAGTACAATGAATATATGCCTCGCCAATAAAAAAGGGTATCTAATATTTTTTATGGAAAAATTCTATAATGACATAATGAAAATTATGATATTAATACTGTGATAAGCGTAAATATTATAAATTACGCATAAAACTATTAAATGAAAAGTAAAACTAGTAAATTCATACAAGGTTAGTAATTATTTAAAAAATTAACATGATTTCTAGAGAATTGTAGTGAAAATATTTTATTCATTTACACAAAAAAAAAATTAATTAAACAAAGAAATAAATTATTCAAAAAAATTATATTAAAAATAAGTGAAATAAGTTTTATTGAATTAGTTTAATCATAAATTCTATGTTTATTTTAGAACATTTATATATGTCTTTTCTTATTTTTTATAATAATAAAAATTAATTAAGTACAATTATTTATCTCTTACATATTATTAACAGCTCTTACATATTATTAACAGCAAGAATAGAGGAGATAATTAATCTGAACATTGTCTAGGACAATGTGTCACTTTGCTGTGCTTTTGTTTTTCATTCTCGTCACCAACTAAATCATTGGTTAAAGAATATATTTGTTCAGCTAAAGCAAATTATGGATGCTATATTATTGGTTATTGAGTTTGCTGCTTCCACAGGATGGAATGTGACTGGCAGTTGGTTTGTACATGCATTTGTTTACAAATCCTCATTTGGACCCCCCTTCGGTTTTGTGTAACCGTTGGCTCAATTATCGTTTATTGGTTCAATCAATGAATTTTTTATCTAATACGATGACTAATCAATTAGCTAGGTTTGTATGCATTGCACTCTTTTACTTTAAGAAAAGTCTGGATGAGGAAGCATGTTGAGATGGAGAACCTGTTTAATGGTAAATAATTTAGAAGTGAGATCCACGTTCTATATTTAAAAATTAATGAGAACCATAATAAATCTATAACTCTGTTAAATGATAGAGTACCATTAGACAGATTCACCAATATGTCTCATGCATTTCTCTCCTTTTATTTGGGGAGAGGAACACTTATCACAAATCTGTGGTTTTACTTTCTAGGCACGCAAATAGTTTTTCAACAAACTGTTTTGCTTTATTTTTTGTGTTGTATTTCCGTAATTTATTTGCTTTTTTTTTTTTCTTTTAACAAACTTGTATTAATGCATTCAGAGATAGGGGTACAAGAATTAGGGTAACTGAACAAAAGACGCTTGGGTGACATGAAGTGAAACTAAAAAGGGAACATTAGCAGTAGTTAACCTACCCAGTATCTCATTAATCGTCAAAGTAAGGTCCCATAAAAAAGAACCACTCATGCTCTTTTGAGGCATTAGTGTGCTCTTTGAAGGCCCATGTTTATTGGTGTGATATTTGTTTCTCAACCAGTGAGAAAGTAAGGTCAGGGTGTATGAATTTGCAGTCTGATGATAGCATGTGCAAGGGCCCATTTCCAAATATGTTGGAGCATTGCTGTCTTTGCCCCTTTTAAATATGGGTAAGAAACGGGAAACAAGGGGACCGTTCATATTCTATATTTTATTATTCTTTAATGTCTTTGTGTTAGAAGATTTAATTTATTGATAATTCAAGCGTTAGTAGGGGTATAAAATTAGATCAAATAAAAAATAGCACAGCATATTTGTAGACTAATAGCTAGCTGTACATGAGAGTTCATCATCATATTCATCTATTGCTTTATAAACCGAATTGCAGTTTGTGATGTAGATCCGTGAAATGAGATTGGGAATGAATGAATGCAATAAACTAAGGTAGCTTTGATTTTGATATTTTGTTTGCTTACTGCTTAGTTCTTTAAAGTGGAAAAAAAAAAAAAAGAACTGGAGAAAAAAGAAAAATGAATGGCAAAAGAGTATGCTAATTAAAGAGGATAAAAATGATGAAAATGAAGAGATAGCTATTGAGGAATTTTGAAGATGGACATGTGATCCTATAAAGCAAAGTTTAATTTAGATGATAAGTGATTGTTCCCTAATTAATAAAAAGTCTCAAGAGAGAATTGAATTGTTACAAATTTAAAATATGATTGAAGCATGCTTGTCACCTTAGCTCGATAGAATAATATTCCAATAAAGCTTGATAATAATTATTCATTGAATTACCGAATTGATTGCTACACCAACCAACAAATTAAATGTGTTTATTTAATAAGGGTATTTTTAACATTAAATTTAATATAATTGAAAAAGGGATTTCAAAATAATTTTGGAGGGGTGCCAATAATCCAAACTTTTTAGAATTTTACTGCTCTAAAGAAATAAAAATTAAAGCCAATAATTTTACTACTTAAATTTCAAGGGTAGAATTTTAGAAATTAAATGGAAAGAAAGTGACCACACCACCTTTCTGGTAGGGATGGCCAAAAAGCCCAAGCCAGCCAATCCATTCCTAAGGGTTTTTGCTTGGGCTTTCCACCTGAAAGCCCAGACAAAGACTCAAAGAAAAAAATTTGGGTTAAGCTCAAGCCTTTTAATTTTTTTTTAAAAAATAAATTTATAAATTAAGATAATAAATTAAATTTTAAAAAATAAAGGGGAAAAAAAGAAAACTTAATTCCTTAATTTAAAATATCTCTTTTAAGTGTTAATTGATAAAAAAAAAAGTGCTTGAATTGAAGAATTTAGTAAAATAAATAAATTTTTAAATTTTTATTTGCCTCATTTTCTTTATTTATTATAAATTAGAATAATAAATTAAAGTTGAAAAATAATGAAAAATAAAAAAGAAACCTTAATTCCATAATTCATATGTCATACTGAATCAAAAAGTTAAAATTATAATATTAAACTCTCTTTTAAGTACTTGAATTAGAAAATTCAATACAAAAAAATTAAATCTATAAACTTTCATTTGCTTCATTTTTTTATTTATTATTTTATTTTAAAATATTTATTTTTTTAATTCATTATTAATTATATCAACTTAATTATTATTAACTAATTCGAATTTATAATAATTAATTTTTTTTTAAAAAAAATTAATTAAAAGCCTAAGGCCGCCCTAAGCCTATAGTAAGCTTAGCCCTTACACTTTTATTCTAATGGGCTTGGGCTTGAAAAAGTACAGCCCAAGTTTGCATTTTACCATTCTTACTTTTTGGACTTTGAAATTACATTCGGCATTTGTGTTTATTCAAAATCAATTTACCCAAAATAGAAAATATGCTTTTCTTTTTCCTTCTTTTTAATTTGTCCTTATCGTGGGACCAAATCTAATACTTTGAAAGAGCTATTAAGTTAATTGCAATAATAAATAAGATGGGAAATTTTAGGTTGGATATCGTTAAATTTACAAAATCATAACCTTAAACTTATTTGTAATATGTGGAAAACGCATTAGAGATTAACCCAAAGCCTTTGCAACCTAAAGCCTTTCTAGCTCTCAGCCTCGGGCTCAAATTCATAGAAAAATGTCACTGAAAACACAATTTAAAAGTAAATGATTGCTTAAGGTTTTGGACTTTGATCATTGAGCGGTTAACTAGCTTTCAAGTGAGAATGTTTTTAAACAACATGAAAAGTAATTATATTTTTATTGTTGCTGAATTAAGATCATGATATTTTTGTCACGTCAAGTGCAGCCATTTGGTATGGTATGGTGGGTGATACTTCATATCATCAAGTTCTAAGAAATGCACCTTTGTTGTTATCATTGAATTAAATTACCTTTCTATTTTACACTTGGATACAAAAGTGATTTTGCAGGCCTTTTGAAAACAAACGGTAAGGAATTATTTTACCGGTAAAAATAAAATAAAATAAAATATACAACAACATAAAACTGAATAAACAATAACAATTAGATTCATGAGTAATTATGTCTTGGAAATTAAGAAGTAACTTTGTCTTTTGCGTGAAGATGATGGATAGGTGTGAGGCAATAACGCTGAGGAATCGAATAAATTGTAATTTGAACAATTAGTTTGATTCAATTTAATAATGAGAAAATTGATTGATTCATTTTCTATGAAACAAATTTTCGGCTTATTTTTTATTCAGGTCATTGAATTTGAAACCAAATTAAAAATCAAAAGATTAAAAAAAAATTCAATTTAGAACAAAGACTCAAAAGACCGAAAATTAAATAAACAAAAAGTCAAAGCAAAACCAATCAATTTCTATTCAATTCATTCTCTTTTTAGTTAAATTCCATTATTATTTAAAGAGAAACGAACCAAAGCCAATTCGGCTCAATTCAATAAAAAAACCCAATCAAACTTAATGGTGCCCAAACTAATGGGCTTTTAGTGCTCCTTTTAAGCATAATTTAATAATAATAGTAAAATTATTGTAGTCTATAATTTTTTATTTTTCATTTTCAACTTAGACTGAGATGATGAAATGGGCACACCACATATGTGAATAAATACATGTGTAAACTTCTTTGGGGGTGGTCTTGTTTTTGTACTAACAACTGCAAAATTATTAAAAAGCAAGGAAAAATACATATAACACATAACATTCTTCTCTCTCTCGATATATATAGAGTGCAGTGGTCATTTTTAATTAAGAGAGTCGGAAAGGAGTCTGTCAAGAATCAGATTCTGTTTTTTGGACTGAATTGCAAACAATTAAGACTTCTGTGGCCTTTGTACAGATTGACTTCAGTTTATAGGTCAATATGTAAATAAGCTGCTCATATGGCTGGAAGTCGTTATGTTTGTTAAGATGACTCTGGAAAAATTTCCAGAATTATCAGTATAAGAAGAGCTGGTGCACAACGTCTGGTGTGTGTGACTTTTCTCTTTCATTTTTCGTCCAAATTGAGTGATTATTGTTTCTTTGAAAAGCTTGTAAGTTCCTCTACAAGGTGTAATCGATTTGTAAACAGTTTGAGTAATAAAAGAGTGCCAATGTTTCCCTTCAATTTGTGTTGCTTACTCTCTGTGCTCTTTGTTCTGTTTTGATCTTGCACGTTGATTCTCGAATTTTGTTTCGATCTTGAAGTTTCTTTTGATTGTTTCTATTACCAAAATACAACAGAGTCATAAATTTCTCTTCTTGGGTTCATGTCTGAAAATTCACATTGTGGGTTTGTGTTGATTTGGAGGCCTGGGTTTGTGTTGAGAAAAGATGGTGAGGCCCAGAGGATTTTGACAAAAGATGGTGATGCTTCATATTTCTTTTTGTTTTTTATTTTTCTGATTTTTCAAATGGGCTTTCCATGCTTCATCTGCACTCATTGTCAAAAGTTTTGAATGTACAAATTTGGATTTTCTCTTACACGGTTTTTCAGTGTAAATTTTGTTTTCAGCTTCTTTCACTACAGACTACAAAGGCTCATATCCAGAGGTTCACACATGAAATCCGAGGGCCTTTTTTTTTTTCCTCTTTTAATTTTTTTTCCTTTGCAAATTTTAATCTTTCGAATTCAAGTTTATGCAGAATCCTTTGTTCTTTCATCTTTTCTCGTTATAGGTAATTACGTTTTTTTTTAATTAATTTTCTTTCTTTGCAGGTTTCTATTAATTTTCTTTCTTTGCAGTTTTTCTCCTCTTCTTTTCTTCACATTCAGCACTTTTCTGCCCCAAAGTTCTCTTCTCTTCGTTTCTATTTTCATTTTAATTTTCGTTTAACAGTTGTCTTTGTTTTCACAACTTTTTCAAAGTTCCTTGTTGTTCTAGGTGTTTTTGAGTGTCCTCTTATAAGTGTTCTCAGTGTTTCCTCTGTTTCCGTTCACATGTCTTTGACCTTTTCTAAGAAGTTTTGCATGTGTTTTCCTCTGTTCTTTGCTTCCTGTGTTCCTGAGTGTTTTCATTTATTTTTCATTCAAAGTCGTTTCCGGAAACAATTTCTGTTTTTACTTCTCTACTAGATTTTGTTTTTTTTTTCTTGAGAGTATTTTTATTTATTTTTGTTCAATTTTTTTCAAAAAATAATTTCTGTTTTAAATTTTCAAGTAGATTTTGAAATTTTTCCCCTGTTATTATTTTAACTCACTGTCAATATTTGTGGAAAAGTATTTTCATTTATTTTTGTTCAAGCATTTTTGGAAAACAATTTCTGTTTTCAGTTTTTACTAAATTTTGTATTTTTTTCTCGATTATTTTGAGAAAAGCGTTTTCATTTTTTTTTTCAAGTATTTTCGGAAAACAATTTCTGTTTTTAGTTTTTTAACTAGATTTTGGATTTTTTTTTTCAATTTCGAAACTACTGTAAAAACACTTTTTGAAAAATGATACTGTGATATTTTAATCTATTTTTGGTGTGGTCTTGTGCATTTCTCAATCTGAAAAATAGCTCAAAAGGCAAGGATTTCCCTCACAATTGTTGAAAGAGACGTGAAATTGATTAAGAGCTGCTGTTTGGCAGCTTAGAAAATGAGAGAAAAACACTTCTTGTTGCAATTATTTTTCACGTTTCTTATTCAATAAATAATCCAGAACATTCAACGTTTATATATGTATATATACACATCACAGAATACTTAATCAGCAAGTAATTAGTTATTAACCACTAACTCTATCTTAGCTAATGTTGAGTATACCCCATGACAGTTAGCTTTGCTGACTTAGCTTTATCAACGCTTCACTTAATCCCAGATTGGCTTTGCTTCGTCTTTGCACTATGATGATGAATCTTTACACTTGTAAACTCATCACCAGTTCCTTGCACAACCGATGCGGGATAACCTCCACATTTGGATGTCCAAGTGTGTTTTGAAAATAAGTTAAGTAATTTCAATATTTTAGTTTTGCTCTTTGTAATTTCTATTCTGATTTGGCACTAAAGTTATATTCTTTAATCTTCTATACAGGATTTGCCAATCATCCTTCTACTAAAGTTAGCACTTACATAGAATGTGCCCGCATTCAGGCAGGTGAGTGCTACCATTACTTAACAATTATTTATCAAATAAAAAACCGAACTGAACTAATATATGTCACAGAAAATTCGATGCCTAAACTATCACTAATAAATTACATTCTCGCAAAAAAGTTGTGCCAGTGAAATGAACTGCGGATCACGTCAATGTCAAAAGAACACAACAATAGGATTTGCCCACATGCCTTGGCATCTAGATTCATTGCCCACTGTTATCATTATGCCAAATTTTTTCACAATTATTAATGATTTAAAGGCCTAAAGTTTTAATGATTTAAAAAAGAAAACACCAATTATAAAATTGAAATTATGCATTGTTGCAAATGTTATAGATACAGCCAATGATCAAAATATTGCTAGTTAGAATTTATCACAAATGGACATTGCAATTTGCAAAATAGATAAAATGTAACAACAAATAAAATTAAATGAAAATAAATAGATCAAACTACAGACGAAAATCTTTATGTTCTATCAACTGGCCACAAACAAATAGTGTTCTACCCGCCAATTGTTAAAAGCAGCTTTTAGTACAAAATTTTTTATATATATTAAAATCATTTTCTTTCAAGACAAACAGTTTTTTTAAGTTAAAATTAAAAAGTACTTTCTATCTTTAATATATCAAAATTAAAATTATGAAATCTACTGTTATTGACTTTTATAGTCTGTTGTTGTCTTCCTTCTCTACGCGGGCCTCGACGGGTCTGCTAGCACTTTAATTATTTATTTATTTATCTATTATTATTATTATTATTATTATTATTATTATTATTATTATTTACACTTTTAGATAAATACGAGATTATGAAATTTTAATTTTTCTTCAAGAACATTTCTATTTTTCCAAGAGAGCTTAAAATTCAACAAATTAAAAAAAAATTACACAATTACTTTTAATTTAAAAAATATAAATTTTTAAATTTTGTTGTATCATAATTTTCATCTAAAGGAAATGACTCAATATTTTCATTTGACTTTTGTAGAAAGCCATGTAGAACCTCAAAATTTACTTAAATAATCATGCCCACCGCTTTGTCATATCATTTGATTCTAACAACACAAAAGTTGAGAACAATTTTTTGTTTATAATTTATAGCACTTTTAGTTTTGTCATCATGTTGTTTTGTACACCATTAAGAATAATTCACTTGCTGTTCCTTAAGATAATTATCTTTTATTATTTTTAGGGACCAAAGTCATCCACACCTCCAAAATCTATAAAAATGATTATGAAGACCCTAAGTTTTTAATAAGAGACATTTAGATCTTTTTTGACTACAATATCTTTTACCGTTATTAACAAAAAGATTAACTCTAATATTTTATATTAAATAGAAATATTGAAATAAATGTAAATAATTTCAATATTTTTAAAAAATATTTTAATATTTTACAATCTATTACGCATGTTTTATTATGTCAAAGAAAATTATGTAAAAAATAGAAACACAATGTTAAAAAATATATTAAAGTTTGAATTATTTTAAATATTATGTGAACTAATAATTTTAACATTATTAATACATGTGATAATTTATTAACTGCAAAATCTCTTTATAATAAAATCTATTTAACCAAAGAGTAATGTCATAAATAGAATTTTACAACATTATAAAATAGTTTGAAACATTATAAATGCGTGAAATACTTTATAATGTTGTAAACAAGATCCCAAACTTCATAATGTCCGTGACTCTCAAACTGGAAACTGACATATGTGAATGAATGAATAAATAAATTGGTTCATCACATGGTTGCACGGGGTCCATTGGACCATTGCACTTTGCTTTCCAGCTACGATGTCGGAAAATCATTTTCTTGGAAAGTTTATTACGTGGACCTGGATCATGTTGATTTGTACTCAATTCTTCTCGTAATCTTCTACAACATATGCAAGTATGGTAACATACAGTTAAGATTTAATTATCTTTATATTATTATTTAAAAACTATCAACTGCATCTTCTAAAAGATTAACTAAAAAAGTCAACTTAGTATTAAATCCAAATTTATTATACGTTGGTACAATATAAAGCTAAATTACGAGTTTCTTCCAAAATTTTCGATTGTTACTATTTATTTTTCTATATTTTTCATTGTACTCTCATATTTTCTTAAATTAGTCTTCTTAAAAAAAATGGTAATTATTTTGTGCTTTGGATTTTTTTTTATGAATGTTTATTTGATGTCAGGAAAAGAAAAAAAAATATTAAGAAAAAAGTAGCCATCTCTCTTGCGGAAATTCAATAATTCATAAAATATATACAATTTTTTCTAAAAAATAGTCGGGAAAAAGGACAGCTAAAAGTTTTCGTATATATATGTATATAAACCATGCCTAAGCAAGTTATAATCAGAATCAAATTGTAGTTGTCATGGCTCATTAAAAAGTTCACTCTTGTAATCACCCTATCAAAATCAAAACCAATACTACAAGAAGCCCCAAAGCTGAAGCTATTTTAATTCGCACTTATGGCTCCAGAGTCAGCAATGGCATCGTCTCAAAGCATCAACGAAGAAGCTGATCATAATCCTGACTGGGGAAGATGGAAGGAAGTTGAAGGCATTAAATTCACAGCTGAGGCACTCGCAAGCCATTATCTAGCTGGGGAGGTGTCTGGTTCAACTGACGGCGCCATTTGTCCACTTATTCCAGAAGTAGATGTTTATCAGTATGAACATTCAAAGCTCAAAAGTAAGTAGTCATGACAAATGATGTTTATATATAGTAAATTTCTGATCTGGTGTTGTTCATCATCGATATTTTTGTTTATTAATTAAATATTTTAGGTAAAGCTTATGATTTTGGTGACGGGAACATGTACTTCTTCTCACGTATACATAAGAAATATAAAAAGGGGTTAAATCATGACAGAAAAGAGGAAGGCGGATTTTGGAAAACCGGGAAGCGCACTTTTGTTACCGGCAATAGAGATGATAGGAAAATAGGTACAGAGAGGTCACCGACTTACTACAGGAATGACCCAGAATCGGGTAAAGAACCAATAAAGACCCATTGGCTCACGAAGGAGTATATGCTTCTTAAGGGGCCAAAAAATGATAAAGAATCCATGGTAGGTAGCTAGGTTAATCAATATATATATATATGTATATATATAGCTTTTCCAGTAAAGGTTCTGCACTTTATTAAATTGCAGAAATCCTTATTGAAAATTTTCTACGTATAAAAGTATATGTATGCATAAGTTCCATCTACTATTGCTACGATTAGCAATTATATATCTTTTGCATATGTTTTTTATTTTGTTTTTCTTAAGATAATGTAGACGCTCTGTCTGGTTTACTTTCATGACAAGAAGCGAAGGCAACGTGAGAGTGAAAATGAAGTACTCTATGACAGTGAAAATAATAAAAGTCCACAGCCAGATGTGGAGGAGCCGGAGGGATCTGCATCTTCTACTTACAGAAATCAAAACCTCCTCAATATAATCAATGAATCTCGGGGTTCCATCGTCACTGCTCTGAACAATAATTTTCCATCCTTCATTCCTGAACTTCCTTCTTCACTCTTACCAAAATATGCAAAATACGATGGGTGCATCTCCTTCGGGTGCTCCAGCTGATTCAAATATCTGTACTCCGAATTACTGTCCCAGTCCATTTACGGAACTAGAGCTGGAAAACTGGGTTCATCGACAAGAGGCGGATGGATTTCTAGATGAATGGTACTCTCCAATGACAATATACAGCTAGACCAAGACCTATTTGAACTCTGAACTCTGCAGAGAGTACTCTCTGGTACCCTGCCCCCCAATTTGGCTACTTGGCAATACCAAGTTTCAAGAATAAATGATTGCTACTTGCAGGAAAACTGCCCCCAATCGCTTTCTGCTTGCGAGCGAGAGCTGCGATTAGTATGTCCCTGTCTTAAGTTTTCACTCTTTTTAATATTTGTATCAGGCTTGAATTTAATTTGCTGTAGGCTTATTTTGTTGAGGTGTTTTTCATGATTATCTGTCTGTTATTGATTTCCCTTTGTTATCTTGGTGCGTTTGATATTTTTTTTATTTTCCTAATGTTGTTTTTATATTTGTTTTATGGGTCCGGCTACCTTACAACTATTTTTGTACTTTTATGTTGACGCCGTTAAGTCTAATTGAAAGGTATTTTCTAACGGTAGAATGTGTTAAGACTGATTATTCACACTCCAATACTTGTTGTATATTGAAATTCTAAAAAATTGAAGGTTATAAAATTTGGTACATAAATCTAGATTTTATCAAATTTATTAATAATTAGATAATTAAAAATTGGATCGGGCTAATTGTATCCTAGAAAACACTCTGCACATCAACATTTTACCGAAATTTTTAATTATAAAAGTATTCAAAATATAATTTAAAATTCAGGCATTGCAATTATTTTTGAAAAAAAATTAAAAGAATTATTTGTTAAAAACGAAGTGCGGCACTATTTGCTAGGAATAAAAAAAAGTAGATTCGCAGTTGAAGCACGAAAAAAAAGGAAAAAGAATATAAAAATAAGCAACAATATCACTGAAAGAAAATAGCATGGCACAATTGAAAAAAATTAATAAAGTTGCAGAACAAAAAACCAATCAACCGTTAAGAAGATTTGTTGGGGCAGTTGTTTTAGAGCAAAACATATATATGAGCGTATGGGTACTAAAAATCAATGAAAGAATTGAGAAAAAATGGGTTTACGATGTAAGAAGTTATTTTAGAAATTTTAAAATTTTATTATTTTAGAACTTTTTATTTTATTAGAGTCAATTATGATATTTTATTATTTTAGAACTTTTTATTTTATTAGAGTCAATTATGGTATTTTATTATTTTAGAATTTTTTATTTTTATTAGAGTAAATTAGGTATGAAATTTAGTTAACTTAAGGAAGTATATTTTATTTTCGTTATAATTGTAATTTAATTTTCTTTTTTAAGTTAACTTAAGGAAGTAGGTTTCTTTTATTATAAATATAAAAGTCCTGTCATCGTTTTAAGAACTTTTTCAAACTCAATTATTCTATAAATTTTTTATTCAGAGACTTGTTTTCTCTATCTTTTTTACAATTCCGCTTCATTTGTTAATATCAGAGCAAGTTCGCTTATCACTATAGTACGGCCATCCATTTAACAAGAATTTCTTCCTTTGAACGATAACTACCCTTTTAAAGGTCTGTTTGGGAGTGTGGTGTGGTAGCTGGGTTGTCAATGCCCAGCTGCTAAAGTGTTTGGTAAGTTTGTATAGATGGGCTTCGGTAGCTCACTAGATTTTTTTTCCCAGCTGTACATTAAATAACAAAATTAACCTTATAATCTTTCTCATTTTTTAACTTAATTTCAGACCTATTTCTTTTCATAAAACGATTCCTAAATGCCCATACTCATCAGCACGATTCCAACTCCGGCAATTCTAATCGACACGATTCCGTCACCGGAAATTGTCATCGACGCGATTCCTACACAGGCTATTCTCATACGCCTCTATTAGTGGTGCTTTTTCCTTCACCCATTGTTCATGTTTTGTGTTTTCCTTTACTCTAATTTTTCATTTTCTTCCTTTTTGTTGATACTGTGCTGGGGCTTTAGTTTAGAATAAATTGATAGGTGATGGGTCATGCATAATTTATTTGCTTTTAATCACTATTTTTATTGTATTTTTATTTTTATAGTTACTTTTTGTAGACATGCGCAACCCCTGTTTGATGAAATTCCCCCGATAAAATCATTCTCATTGTGGTATGTTGTATGATCTTTATTAGTTATATTCGATATAATTTATTTCTTTAATCAATATTTAAAATTAGAATTTATTTATTTTCATTTTTAAATTATTTTGTTTTAAAAATTATTTATTACAACATGTGCAGAAGAATAAATTAAATATCAATTTAATTTGTAAAAGTAACAAAATCATAATTGTATGTCAATATAATAATTCAAAGTATGAAAAATAATTTGATTTGTTAACAATTAAAAATAATGTTATTTAAAATTAATTATTACAAATATTCATCCACTCCACAGCTATTAAATTTTACCAAACACCATCAACAGCCGTAGCTTAAAAGGTACAACACTTTTACCAAACACTCTCAGCTTTTATTCCACAGTTATAACTTTTATTTCACAGCAGCTGTAGCTTAAAAGCTACAGCACCTCACTCTCAAACGCACCCTAAATTGCATGACTATCATGCACAACTTTTGGCCAAGGTAGCAAAGTGGAGGCCGCAACTACATGTGGTAGTTTGGGCATTACTGTTACTGGGGATCCAACACACTTCTTAAGCAAACTAACGTGAAAGACATTGTGAATTTAAGACCTCGCTGGCAGCTCCAAACAGTAAGCAACAACACCAATGCAAGCCAAGATTTTATATGGTCCATAGTATTGAGGGGACAGTTTCAAGGAGCTTCAGAACACAACCAATTGCTGTCGATATGGCTGTAACCGTAAATAAACATAATCACCCATTTCAAATGTTACTTCTATATTTTGTCACATTCTTTGATAAATTGTTTGATTACAGTTCGCATTCCTACCCAAAGGAACATAGACCAGATTCGGTTTAGAGTCTTTTGAACTTTAAAATGTCTCCCCACAAGTGATGATTGATTATCTGCCAATATGGCTGGAATTAAAGTTGAAGGACTCAAAAAGATTCTACCCTTATTGAACTAAACTCCATCTTTCTGAAGATAAAGTGTGGGATTTTTATTACAAAGTGACTTAATCTGCTCATAGAAAGAATCTGATGAAACGTCTTCCTTGAGAGTGGCCCACCAATTTGAATTCGACAATGAGATAACATAGAATTCAAATTGAGCAATGCAAGACAAAGCATTCGCCCTATTGTTGTCAACCCCTTTTTTGTCCTGTATCTCATATTCATACTCCAAAATCTTCGGTAGCCAACACAACTGTATGGGAGTGGTGATACGCTACTCTAAAAGGAATTTTAAACTTCATTGGTCCATCTGCACTACGAAAGATCTGCCCAAAAGATAGTCTCTACTTCCTGATTGCTTTAACGATGGCAAACATCTCTTTATCATAAGTTGACAATGCCAACATCGAACCCTTCAATGCCTCACTAAAATAAGTAATAGGTCGGCCTTGTGTGAGACAAAATTACTTCTATCTCAATTCCGCATGCATCACATTCTACTATAATTTTTTTTAGAAAAATCAAGAAGTTGCAAGACTGGAGCAGTTGTAAGAGCCTTTTTGAGTTGCAAGAATGCTTTCTTTGCTTCAGAGTCCAATGAATCTAGCTTTGGAAGTTAATTGAGTGAGTAGGGCAGTAATGGTTCCAAAGCCTTTAATGAACTTGCAATAGCACTGAGCAAGACCAAGGAATGCACACACATCTCTCACTGTTGTTGGTACTGGCCAATTCGGAACAGCATTAATTTTTGTTGGATCCACTGAAACTCCATCTAATGAGATGATATGGCCGAGATACTCCACCCGAGAGGTGCCAAATTGGCACTTGGATTGTTTTATTCTTAACTGGTGGGCTACTAAAATCCTTAAGACTATTATGAGATGTCATAAATGGTCAACCCATGTCCTACTATAGACTAGAATATCATAAAAAAAAAACAAGAACAAATTTACAAAGGAAAGGCTGAAATATGTTGTTCGTTAAACTCGGAAAAGTTACCGGGGTATTAGTGAGCCCAAAGGGCATGACAACAAATTCGTAGTGTCCATCACGAGTGCGAAAGGTGATCTTATGAATATTCTCTTCGTTGACTCAGATTTGATGGTAACTGGAACAGAAAGCCACTTTAGAAAAAAAACGAACACCATAAAATTCATCTAAAAGCTCATCAATAATTAGAATTAGGTACTTGTCTTTGACGGTAACACTGTTAGGTGCCCTGTAATCAACATAAAACCTCTAGATGCCATTTGTTTTTTTTACTAGCAATGTAGGAGATGAGAAAGGACTGGTACTAGGCCTAATAAGTCCAGAATCAAGGAATTGTTGCACCATTCTTTCTATCTCAGCCTTCTAATATTGTGGGTATCAATACGATCTAACACTGATAGGTTCTTTGTTTGGCTTCAACGGAATTCGATAATCATGGCGTCGGTGAGGTGGAAGGCTTACTGACTCAGCAAAGATTTCAGGAAATTCATCAAGTAATTGGCTTAGATTTGCTAGTTGGCACGTTGTTTTTTCTTCATGTGATGGAAAATTGATTTCAGTAGGAATGGTAATCTACAAGTAGTAACCCATGCAAGTTAGTTGTTGTAACTAGTTGTTGTCTAACGGCCCCAATTTAATGCGACGAAATCCTTGAAGCTGTTGCTGCTGTCCGTTATGAGTGAAAGTCATTGTAAACTTGCAATAATCAGTCTCGATGGGACCCAAAGTCTTCAACCGTTGCACCCGTAGGACCATTTGACACGCTGCTACTGGGAGGATAAAAAAATCGACTATAATGTTATGATTTTGGATGATCAATGGAAGGTTTAAACATCTACCTATGTATTCAATTTTCTCATAATTTCCCACCATTACACGAAAGGATTGATCACTTATAATGGGAAAAGCCAGTTTCTTGATAATTGATTGGTCAATAAAATTGTAGGTACTTTCGTCGTCATTGGTTTCGCGATCCTGTTTTTGAGGGTTCGATAAGCAGTCCTCGATAATGAATAATTGCAGGCGTTGGCATATATGACTTGGCATATACTTCTCATCACAGTAGAAACAGAGCCCTTTGTCGCGACGATCGCTTGCCTCTTGACCGGATATGCGACAAACAGGAGGGTTAGAAGTTGAGGTCGTTTTCTAGATTCAAGGAGGACTAAGGAGCCCAATTGTTGTCCTTTGTTGGCTTTGCTGGAATGGGCCTATGTGAATGGCTTTAAAATATCTACTATTGTCAGGCTTCTTTTGTAAGGAATTTTGTTCTTCAATCAAGTGTGCCACTCCAATTGTATTTGATAGAGATTTTGGTTGTTTCACCTTGACATCTAATTGTATTTCATCTCGTAGCCATGCAATAAAACAACCCACAAGAAATTGTTTAGGAAGGTTATCTACTTGGTGTGAGAGCTTTTCAAAATTGTTTTGATAGGCCATCATTGCAAAAGTTTGCTTGAGATGGGATAAAGCTTCATTTGGATCCTCGTGTTTTGTTGGTCCAAAGCGTAGATAGACTGCCTTTATATATTCTGCCCAAGTCAATGGTCCTCAAAATTTGGCTAACCATATATGCAATTAGAGGGCAATTCCCTCTAGATGGAATGATGTCAATTGTACCTGTTGTTTTGGAGCTATATTCTGGAATTAAAAAAATTGTTCTGCTTTGTAGACCCAACAGGTTGGATCATCTCCATTGAAGGTGGGAAAGTTCAGTTTGAGATGGTAATTATGGCTAGGAAGGCTTGAGGTGTTTGAGGACGTAAGTTTGGTAACTTGGTGTGTTGATTTTGCAGGTGCAAAGGGATTAGTGTCAGAGGAATTTGCGTGCGAGGCTTGTGCGGTGTGAAGGGATTGGAGTTATGATAATACGGTCTTTAGAGTGGCATGGACTTGATCGAGGCTAGGTTCATAATGGCCTAAAACTTCTTGAACCTCATTACAAAACTCAGCATTCAATTGGTTTCTGGTAATCATGCTCTGATACAAAAAATGATATGAAATTTTATCTAGAAGTGCAGAGAAGGAAAGTGCAGAAGTTGATGAGAATAATGAAGACAATTCTTATTACCTTCCCTGATGCAAGTCTAAGTGGCCTCTTAAATAAACCTGTACACAACACTAGTAAACTATAAAATAAGAAAATCACTTGAAACAAGGAGACACCATCACCTAAATCAGCATCATGCTTAACAGACTTAAACATATGCCACCACAACTAAAACTTATTCTGACAAAGTCAATAACAAAGAAACCACAGAAGAATTGACCGCCCCTGTGAATTATAATTTGTATATCAAGGGGTTGTACACAAATGTGCTAACATAGTTTTATCCTTATTTTGTAGTTAGTTTTGGTGAATATGAATACAATTTATGTGGTTTCTTATAAAAGCGGTATCTGAAAATAAAATTAGTAAAAGATGGATTATTTGAACCCATAATTTAATTCTATACATTTATTTTCTGAACAAAACTATCATGTAAATTTTAAAAGTATACTCTATAAACCCTTCCAAATTCCAAAAATGACCCTCATTATTTGTTCCACTAATCTTCTTTCTCTTCGTCACTTTTCGCATTTCATCCCCTCCATTACAACAGTGAATGGTAAAAGCATGAGGGGATTAACTGTGATCAATCTTTTTAACTGTAAATATTATCAATTGATGCAAATATTAAAGGTTAACTACGGTGCTTGTGAAATCCATGAAAAGTACAACTTTTGCTTGTGCTCAAGCAAATCCAATGAATCTAAAATTTGATACAACAAATTATGGAATATATTGGCTGAAGGGTTTACAATTAAATCATCCGTTTAGATATTGGATAAAAGCAAAAATAAATCTTTGCGTTTTCTTTATCATCCATTCATTCACGAAAAATTTATCATCCATGACCAGATTTTTATTTCTTATTTTGCCCTTCTTTTAATCCTTCAAAAGTAATTTTCTTAATAGATATTTTGGTAATAAAAATGCTGACCCCCGCCATGGCAATGTATTTGATAAA
>JASUUG010000885.1:0-78235 GCA_030449905.1 Luvunga scandens | reverse complement strand
ACTGGGCAGTGGGCCTCCTCATGGTGCTAGTACTGTTTTGCGCTCAAAGAAATGGCGAAAATAATGCGGGATACCCTGCGCCCATTTTTCCGCCCGAAAAGGCCAAAATCCGTGAGCTATAGCACATGGATTGCGGCCAAATTTCGTCTTTCGGGGGCGGCGTGGGATTTTTAGCTGGCGTGGTCAGGTTTGGTGGGAGTCGGTGGCGGGAGAAAACAGAATCCAATTCCGAGCTCCGAAACTCGTTTAATGGCCTTTTTACCGCCAGAGAACGGGTTCCCAAACGGGTGGGCCAACTCGTCCGATTCAGGCAAACCCGGAGAAAGAAGTGGAAGGTAGGCGTGGATCTCAGTTTTTGGTCCAAGAATGCGAAGCAACGGCGAGGACCGTGTCCTCACATTTTGGACAAATGCTCGCCCGCGGCCAAGTCCAAGCCCAAGGCACGCGGCCACCCCGCGGCCAAGGCCAAGGCACAGGGCCACGCTCGAGCACCCTATCCTTGCCCCGGGAGCACGGCCCAACTGTGTCTTGTGTGTGCGCGAGAGTGTGCGACGTGCCTTGGTCACGAGCATGTGCTGCAATTCGAGCAAGGCACGGAGCCAGCCCGCGGCCAAGGCCAAGGCCGAGGCACGCAGCCACCCCGTGGCGAAGTCCTAGGCACGCGTCCACCCCGCGGCCAAGGCCATGGCACCCAGCCAGCCCGCGGCCAAGGCCTAGGCACGCAGCCACCCCGAGGCCAAGGCCTTGGCACACAGCCACCCGGTGGCCAAGGACAAGGCCATGGCACCCAGCCAACCCGCGGCCAAGGCCGAGGCACGTAGCCACCCCGCGGCCAAGGCCAAGGCCGTGTGCGGTGCGGGATTTTGGGGTGATGCATTAGATACGTGTGACAGTCGAGCGTCGGAAAAGGGGGGAGTCGATTTCGAGGTCCGAACCTCGTTTTACGGCCGATTTACCGAGGGTGCGGGGGTGCGAAAAGGGGACAAAACGTGCCCTCGAATGCGTCCGATTGTGGTAGAACTGGGCCAGCGGCCTCCTCACGGCGCTAGTACTGCTTTCCGCTCGAAGAAATGGCAAAAAGAATGCGGAGGCCCTGCGCCCATTTTCCGCCAGAAAAGGCCAAAATCCGTGAGCTATAGCACAAGGATTGTGGCCAAATTTCGCGTTTCGGGGGCGGCGTGGGATTTTGGATTGGCGTGGTCGGGTTTGGTGGGAGTCGGTGGCAGGAGAAAACTGAATCCAATTCCGTGCTCCGAAAATCATTTTACGGCCATCTTACAGGCAGCGAACGGGTGCCCAAACGGGTGGGCCAACTCATCCGATTCAGGCAAAACCAGAGAAAGAAGTGGAAGGTAGGTGTGGATCTCAGTTTTTGGTCCAAAAATACGAAGAAACGGTGAGGACCGTGTGCTCACATTTTGGCCAAATGCTCACCCGCGGCCAAGGCAAAGCCATGCAGCCACCCCGCGGCCAACGCCAAGGCACAGGGCCACGCTCGAGCTCCCTATCCTGGCCTCGGGAGCGCGGCCGGAGTGTGTGTTGTGTGTGCGTGAGAGTGTGCGACCTGCCTTGGTCGCGAGCATGTGCTGCATTTCGAGCAAGGCACGGAGCCAGCCCGCGGCCAAGGCCAAGGCCGAGGCACGCAGCCACCCGGTGGCCAAGGACAAGGCACGCGTCCAGCCCGAGGCCAAGGCACGCAGCCACCCCGCGGCCAAGGCCATGGCCATGGCACCCAGCCACGCCGCGGCCAAGGCCTAGGCATGCAGCCACCCCGCGGCCAAGGCCTTGGCACGCAGCCACCCCGAGGCCAAGGCCAAGGCCATGGCACACAGCCACCCCGCGGCCAAGGCCAAGGCCGTGTGCTGTAGCTCACGGATCTTGGCCAACTTTGCGTTTCCGGGGCGGTGCGGGATTTTCGGGTATTGCATTAGATACGTGCGACAGTCGAGCGTTGGAAAAGAGGGGAGTCGATTTCGAGGTCCGAACCTCATTTTACGGCCGATTTACCGAGGGTGCGGGGGTGCGAAAAGGGGACGAAACGTGCCCTCGAATTGGTCCGATTGTGGTAGAACTGGGCCAGGGGCCTCGTCACGGCGTAAATACTGTTTTCTGCTCGAAGAAATGGCAAAAAGAATGCGGGAGGCCCTGCGCCCATTTTTCCGCCAGAAAAGGCCAAAATCCGTGAGCAATAGCACACGGATTGTGGGCAAATTTCGCGTTTCGGGGGTGGCGTGGGATTTTGGGCTGGCGTGGTCGGGTTTGGTGGGAGTCGGTGGCGGCGGAAAACGGAATCCAATTCCGAGCTCCGAAACTCGTTTTACGGCCTTCTTACCGGCAGCGAACGGGTGCCCAAACGGGTGGGCCAACTCGTCCAATTCAGGCAAAACCGGAGAAAGAAGTGGAAGGTAGGTGTGGATCTCAGTTTTTGGTCGAAGAATACGAAGAAATGACGAGGACCGTGTGCTCACATTTTGGCCAAATGCTCGCCCGCGGCCAACGCCAAGGCACAGGGCCATGCTCAAGCTCCCTATCCTTGCCTCGGGAGCGCGGCCGGAGTGTGTGTTGTGTGTGCGTGAGAGTGTGCGACCTGCCTTGGTCGCGAGCATGTGCTGCATTTCGAGCAAGGCACGGAGCCAGCCCGCGGCCAAGGCCAAGGCCGAGGCACGCAGCCACCCCGCGGCCAAGTCCAAGGCACGCGTCCACCCCGCGGCCAAGGCCATGGCACCCAGCCATTCCGCGGCGAAGGCCATGGCACCCAGCCAGCCCGCGGCCAAGGCCTAGGCACGCAGCCAGCCCGCGGCCAAGGCCTTGGCACGCAGCCACCCCGAGGCCAAGGCCAAGGCCATGGCACGCAGCCACCCCACTGCCAAGGCCAAGGCCATGGCACGCAGCCACCCCGCGGCCAAGGCCAAATGCTCACATTTTGGCCAAATGCTCGCCCGCGGCCAAGGCCAATCCACGCAGCCACCCCGCGGCCAACGCCAAGGCACAGGGCCACGCTCGAGCTCCCTATCCTTGCCTCGGGAGCGCCGCCGGAGTGTGTGTTGTTTGTGTGTGAGAGTGTGCGACCTGCCTTGGTCGCGAGCATGTGCCGTATTTCGAGCAAGGCACGGAGCCAGCCCACGGCCAAGGCCAAAGCTGAGGCACGCAGCCACCCCGTGGCCAAGGCCAAGGCACGCGTCCACCCCGCGGCCAAGGCCATGGCACCCACCCAGCCCGCGGCCAAGGCCAAGGCATGCAGCCAGCCCGCGGCCAAGGCCTTGGCACGCAGCCACCCAGGGGGCAAGGGCAAGGCCATGGCATGCAGCCACCCCGCTGCCAAGGCCAAGGCCATGGCACGCAGCCACCCCGCGGCCAAGGCCAAGGGCGTGTGCTGTAGCGAACGGATCTTGCCCAACTTTCGCGTTTCCGGGGGGGTACGGGATTTTGGGGTGATGCATTAGATACGTGCGACAGTCGAGCGTTGGAAAAGAGGGGAGTCGATTTGAGGTCGAACCTCGTTTTACGGCCGATTTACCGACGGTGCGGGTGCGACAAGGGGACGAAACGTGCCCTCCTCGGGTTGGTCCGATTGTGGTAGAACTGGGCCGGGGCCTCCTCACGGCGCAAGTACTGCTTTCCGCTCGAAGAAATGGCAAAAATAATGCGGGAGGCCCTACGCCAATTTTTCTGCCAGAAAAGGCCAAAATCCGTGAGCTATAGAACACGGATTGTGGCCAAATTTCACGTTTCGGGGGCGGCATGGGATTTTGTGCTGGCGTCGTCGGGTTTGGTGGGAGTCGGTGGTGGGAGATAACGGAATCCAATTCCGAACTCCGAAACTCATTTTACGCCCATCTTACCGGCAGCAAACGGGTGCCCAAACGGGTGGGCCCACTCGTCCGATTCTGGCAAAACCGGAGAAAGAAGTGGAAGGTAGGTGTGGATGTTCGTTTTTGGTCCAAGAATACGAAGAAATGGCGAGGACCGTGTGCTCACATTTTGGTCAAATGCTCGCCCGCGGCAAAGGCCAAGCCACGCAGCCACCCCGCGGCCAACGCCAAGGCACAAGGCCACGATCGAGCTCCCTATCCTTGCCTCGGGAGCGCGGCCGGAGTGTGTGTTGTGTGTGCGTGAGAGTGTGTGACCTGCCTTGGTCGCGAGCATGTGCTGCATTTCGAGCAAGGCACGGAGCCAGCCCGCGGCCAAGGCCAAGGACGAGGCACGCAGCCACCCCGTGGCCAAGGCCTAGAGACCCAGCCAGCCCGCGGCCAAGGCCATGACACCCAGCCTGCCCGCGGCCAAGGCCTAGGCACACAGCCAGCCCGCGGCCAAGGCCTAGGCACCCCGCCAGCCCGCGGCCAAGGCCTTGGCACGCAGCCACCCCGAGGCCAAGGCCAAGGCCATGGCACGCAGCCACCCCGCAGCCAAGGCCAAGGCCGTGTGCTGTAGCTCACGGATCTTGGCCAACTTTCGCGTTTCCGGGGCGGTGTGGGATTTTGGGGTGATGCATTAGATACGTGAGACAGTCGAGCGTTGGAAAAGAGGGGAGTCGATTTCGAGGTCCGAACCTCCTTTGACGGCCGATTTACCGAGGGTGCGGGGGTGCGATAAGGGGACGAAATGTGCCCTCGAATTGGTCTGATTGTGGTAGAACTGGGCCGGGGGCCTCCTCACGGCGCAAGCACCGGTTTCCGCTCGAAGAAATGGCAAAAATAATGCGGGAGGCCCTGCGCCCATTTTTCCGCCAGAAAAGGGCAAAATCCGTGAGCTATAGCACACGGATTGTGGCCAACAGTACTTGCGCCGTGAGGAGGCCCCCGGCCCAGTACTACCACAATCGGACCAATTCGCGGGCACATTTCATCCCCTTTTCGCATCCCCGCACCCTCGGTAAATCGGCCGTAAAACGAGGTTCGGACCTCGAAATCGACTCCCCTCTTTTCCAACGCTCGACTGTCGCACGTATCTAATGCATGACCCAATATCCCGCACCGCCCCGGAAACGCGGAAGTTGGCCAAGATCCGTGAGCTACAGCACACGGCCTTGGCCTTGGCCGCGGGTGGCTGCGTGCCATGGCCTTGGCCGCGGGCTGGCTGGGTGCCATGGCCTTGGCCGCGGGGTGGACGCGTGCCTTGGCCTTGGCCGTGGGGTGGCTGCGTGCCTCGGCCATGGCCTTGGCCGCGGGCTGGCTCCGTGCCTTGCTCGAAATGCAGCACATGCTCGCGACCAAGGCAGGTCGCACACTCTCACGCACACACAACACACACTCTGGCCGTGCTCCCGAGGCAAGGATAGGGAGTCGAGCGTGGCCCTGTGCCATGGCGTTGGCCGCGGGGTGCCTGCGTGGCTTGGCCTTGGCCGCGGGGTGCCTGCGTGGCTTGGCCTTGGCCGCGGGCGAGCATTTGGCCAAAATGTGAGCACACGGTACTCGCCGTTTCTTCGTATTCTTGGACCAAAAACTGAGATCCACACCGACCTTCCACTTCTTTCTCCGGTTTTGCCTGAATCGGACGAGTTGGCCCACCAGTTTGGGCACCCGTTCGCTGCCGGTAAGATGGCCATAAAACGAGTTTCGGAGCTCGGAATTGGATTCCGTTTTCTCCCGCCACCGACTCCCACCAAACCCGACGACGCCCTCCAGAAATCCCACGCCGCCCCCGAAACGCGAAATTTGGCCACAATCCGTGTGCTATAGCTCACTGATTTTGGCCTTTCTGGAGGAAAATGGGCGCAGGGCGTCCCGCATTATTTTTGCCATTTCTTCGAGCGGAAAGCAGTACTTGCGCCGTGAGGAGGCCCCCAGCCCAGTTCTACCACAATCGGACCAATTCGAGGGAACGTTTCGTCCCCTTTTCGCACCTCCGCACCCTCGGTAAATCGGCCGTAAACGAGGTTCGACCTCGAATCGACTCCCCTCTTTTCCGACGTTCGACTGTCGCACGTATCTAATGCATCACCCCAAAATCCCGCACCGCCCCGGAAACGCAAAACTTGGCCAGGATCCGTGAGTGACAGCACCCGACCTTGGCCTTGGCCGCGGGCTCGCTGGGTGCCATGGCCTTGGCCGCGGGCTGGCTGGGTGCCATGGCCTTGGCAGCGGGGTGGCTGCATGGCTTGGCCTTGGCCGCGGGCGAGCATTTGGCCAAAATGTGAGCACACGGTCCTCGCCATTTCTTCGTATTCTTGGAGAAAAAACTGAGATCCACACCTACCTTCCACCTCTTTCTCCAGTTTTGCCTGAATCGGACGAGTGGGCCAACCCGTTCGGGCACCCGTTCGCTGCCGGTAAGATGGCCGTAAAACGAGTTTCGGAGCTCGGAATTGGATTCCGTTTTCTCCCGCCACCGACTCCCACCAAACCCGACCTAGCCAGCCGAAAATCCCACGCCGCCCCCGAAACGCGAAATTTGGCCACAATCCGTGTGTTATAGCTCACGGATTTGGGCCTTTTCTGGCAGAAAAATGGGTGCTGGGCCTCCCGCATTATTTTCGCCATTTCTTCGAGCGGAAAACAGTACTTGCACCGTGAGGAGGCCCCCGGCCCAGTTCTACCACAATCGGACCAATTCGCGGGCACGTTTCGTCCCCTTTTCGCACCCCCGCACCATCGGTAAATCGGCCGGAAAACGAGGTTCGGACCTCGAAATCGACTCCCCTCTTTTCCAACGCTCGACTGTCGCACGTATCTAATTCATCACCCCAAAATCCCGCACCGTCCCAGAAACGCGAAAGTTTGCAAAGATCCGTGAGCTACAGCACACGACCTTGGCCTTGGCCGCGGGGTGGCTGCGTGCCAAGGCGTTGGCCGCGGCCTGGCTGCGTGCCTAAGCCTTGGCCGCGGGCTGGCTGGGTGCCATGGCCTTGGCCGCGGGCTGGCTGGGTGCCATGGCCTTGGCCGCGGGCTGGCTGGGTGCCATGGCCTTGGCCGCGGGGTGGACGCGTGCCTTGTCCTTGGCCACGGGGTGGCTGCGTGCCTCGGCATTGGCCATGGCCGCGGGCTGGCTCCGTGCCTTGCTCGAAATGCAGCACATTCTCGCGAGCAAGGCAGGTCGCACACTCTCACGTACACACAAGACACACTCCGGCCGCGCTCCCGAGGAAAGGATAGGGAGCTCGAGCGTGGCCCTGTGCCTTGGCGTTGGGCACGGGGTGTCTGCGTGGCTTGGCCTTGGCCGCGGGCGAGCATTTGGCCAAAATGTGAGCATACGGTCCTCGCCGTTTCTTCGTATTCTTGGACCAAAAACTGAGATCCACACCTACCTTCCACTTCTTTCTCCGGTTTTTCCTGAATCGGACGACTTGGCCCACCCGTTTGGGCACCCGTTCGCTGCCGGTAAGATGTCCGTAAAATGAGTGTCGGAGCTCGGAATTGGATTCCGTTTTCTCCCGCCGCCGACTCCCACCAAACCCGACGACGCCAGCCCAAAATCCCACGCCGCCCCGAAACGCGAAATTTGGCCACAATCCGTGTGCTATAGCTCACGGATTTTGGCCTTTTCTGGCAGAAAAATGGGCGCAGGGCCTCCCGCATTATTTTTGCCATTTCTTCGAGCGGAAAGCAGTACTTGCGCCGTGAGGAGGCCCCCGGCCCAGTTCTACCACAATCGGAACAATTCGAGGGCACGTTTCGTCCTCTTTTCGCACCCCCGCACCCTCGGTGAATCGGCCGTAAAATGAGGTTCGGACCTCGAAATCGACTCCCCTCTTTACCGACGTTCGACTGTCGAACGTCTCTAACGTATCACCCGAAAGTTCCGCAACGCCCCGGAAACGCGAAAGTTGGCCAAGATCCGTGAGGGACAGCACACGGCCTTGGCCTTGGCCGCGGGGGGGCTGGGTGCCATGGCCTTGGCCAGGGCCACCGGGTGTCTGTGTGCCAAGGCCTTGGCCGCGGGGTGGCTGCGTGCCTAGGCCTTGGCCGCGGGCTGGCTGGGTGCCATGGCCTTGGCCGCGGGGTGGACGCGTGCCTAGGCCTTGGCCACGGGGTGGCTGCCACGGGGTGGCCGCGTGCCTCGGCCTTGGCCCTGGCCGTGGGCTGGCTACGTGCCTTTCTCGAAATGCAGCATATGTTCGTGACCAAGGCAGGTCGCACACTCTCACGCACACACAACACACACTCCGGCCGCGCTCCCGAGGCAAGGATAGGTAGCTCGAGCGTGGCCCTGTGCCTTGGCGTTGGCCGCGGGGTGGCTGCATGGCTTGGCCTTGGCCGCGGGCGAGCATTTGGCCAAAATGTGAGCACACGGTCCTCGCTGTTGCTTCGTATTCTTGGACCAAAAACTGAGATCCACACCTACCTTCAACTTCTTTCTCCGGTTTTTCCTGAATCGGACGACTTGGCCCACCCGTTTGGGCACCCGTTCGCTGCCGGTAAGATGTCCGTAAAATGAGTGTCGGAGCTCGGAATTGGATTCCGTTTTCTCCCGCCGCCGACTCCCACCAAACCCGACGACGCCAGCCCAAAATCCCACGCCGCCCCCGAAACGCGAAATTTGGCCACAATCCGTGTGCTATAGCTCACGGATTTTGGCCTTTTCTGGCAGAAAAATGGGCGCAGGGCCTCCCGCATTATTTTTGCCATTTCTTCGAGCGGAAAGCAGTACTTGCGCCGTGAGGAGGCCCCCGGCCCAGTTCTACCACAATCGGAACAATTCGAGGGCACGTTTCGTCCTCTTTTCGCACCCCCGCACCCTCGGTGAATCGGCCGTAAAATGAGGTTCGGACCTCGAAATCGACTCCCCTCTTTACCGACGTTCGACTGTCGAACGTCTCTAACGTATCACCCGAAAGTTCCGCAACGCCCCGGAAACGCGAAAGTTGGCCAAGATCCGTGAGGGACAGCACACGGCCTTGGCCTTGGCCGCGGGGGGGCTGGGTGCCATGGCCTTGGCCAGGGCCACCGGGTGTCTGTGTGCCAAGGCCTTGGCCGCGGGGTGGCTGCGTGCCTAGGCCTTGGCCGCGGGCTGGCTGGGTGCCATGGCCTTGGCCGCGGGGTGGACGCGTGCCTAGGCCTTGGCCACAGGGTGGCTGCCACGGGGTGGCCGCGTGCCTCGGCCTTGGCCCTGGCCGTGGGCTGGCTACGTGCCTTTCTCGAAATGCAGCATATGTTCGTGACCAAGGCAGGTCGCACACTCTCACGCACACACAACACACACTCCGGCCGCGCTCCCGAGGCAAGGATAGGTAGCTCGAGCGTGGCCCTGTGCCTTGGCGTTGGCCGCGGGGTGGCTGCATGGCTTGGCCTTGGCCGCGGGCGAGCATTTGGCCAAAATGTGAGCACACGGTCCTCGCTGTTGCTTCGTATTCTTGGACCAAAAACTGAGATCCACACCTACCTTCCACTTCTTTCTCCGGTTTTGCCTGAATCGGACGAGTGGGCCCACTCGTTTGGGCACCAGTTCGCTGGTAAGATGGCCGTAAAACGAGTTTCGGAGCTCGGAATTGGATTCCGTTTTCTCCCGCCACCGACTCCCACCAAACCCGACCACGCCAGCCCAAAATCCAACGCCGACCCCGAAACGCGAAATTTGGCCACAATCCGTGTGCTATAGCTCACGGATTTTGGCCTTTTCCGGGGGAAAAATGGGCGCAGGGCCTCCCGCATTATTTTCACCATTTCGGAGCTCGGAATTGGATTCCGTTTCGTCCACTTTTCGTAGGCACGATTCGTTCACTTTTCACACCCCCGCACCCTCGGTAAATCGGGCGTAAAACGAGGTTCGGACCTCGAAATCGACTCCCCTCTTTTCCAAGGCTCGACTGTTGCACGTATCTAATTCATCACCCCAAAATCCAGCGCCGCCCCGGAAACGCGAAAGTTGGCCAAGATCCGTGAGCTACAGCACACGGCCTTGGCCTTGGCCGCGGGGTGGCTGAGTGCCATGGCCTTGGCCTTGGCCGCGGGGTGGCTGCGTGCCACGGCCTTGGCCTTGGCCTTGGGGTGGCTGCGTGCCAAGGCCTTGGCCGCGGGCTGGCTGCGTGCCTAGGCCTTGGCCGCGGGCTGGCTGGGTGCCATGGCCTTGGCCGCGGGCTGGCTGTGTGCCATGGCCTTGGCCGCGGGCTGGCTGTGTGCCATGGCCTTGGCCGCGGGGTGGACGCGTGCCTTGGCCTTGGCCGCGGGGTGGCTGCGTGCCTTGCTTGAAATGCAGCACATGCTCGCGACCAAGGCAGGTCGTACACTCTCACGCACACACAACACACACTCGGGCCGCGCTCCGGATGCAAGGATAGGGAGCTCGAGCGTGGCCCTGTGCCTTGGCGTTGGCCGCGGGGTGGCTGCGTGGCTTGGCCTTGGCCACGGGCGAGCATTTGGGCAAAATGTGAGCACACGTTCCTCGCCGTTTCTTCGTATTCTTGGACCAAAAACTGAGATCCACACCTACCTTCCACTTCTTTCTCCGGTTTTGCCTGAATCGGACGAGTTGGCCCACCCGTTAGGGCACCCGTTCGCTGCCGGTAAGATGGCCGTAAAACGAGTTTCGGAGCTCAGAATTGGATTTCGTTTTCTCCCGCCACCGAATCCCACAAAACCCGACCACGCCGCCCCCGAAACGCGAAATTTGGCCACAATCCGTGTGCTATAGCTCACGGATTTTGGCCTTTTCCGGGGGAAAAATGGGAGCAGGGCCTCCCGCATTATTTTCGCCATTTCTTCGAGCGGAAAACAGTATTTGCGCCGTGAGGAGGCCCCCGGCCCAGTTCTACAACAATCAGACCAATTCGAGGGCACGTTTCATCCCCTTTTCGCACCCCAGCACCCTCGGTAAATCAGCCGTAAAATGAGGTTCGGACCTCGAAATCGACTCCCCTCTTTTCCGATGTTCGACTGTCGCACGTATCTAATGAATCACCCCAAAATCCCGCATCGCCCCGGAAACGCTAAAGTTGGCCAAGATCCGTGAGCGACAGCACACGGCCTTGGCCTTGGCCGAGGGGTGGCTGCGTGCCTCGGCCTTGGCCTTGGCCGTGGGCTGGCTCCGTGCCTTGCTCGAAATGCAGCACATGCTCACGACCAAGGCAGGTCGCACACTCTCACGCACACACAACACACACTCCGGCCGCGCTCCCGAGGCAACGATAGGGAGCTCGAGGGTGGCCCTGTGCCTTAGCGTTTGGCGCGGGGTGGCTGCGAGGCTTGGCCTTGGCCGCGGGCGAGCATTTGGCCAAAATGTGAGCACACGGTCCTCGCCGTTTCTTCGTCTTCTTGGACCAAAAACTGAGATCCACACCTACCTTCCACTTCTTTCTCCGGTTTTGCCTGAATCGGACGAGTTGGCCCACCCGTTTGGGCACCCGTTCGCTGCCGGTAAGATGGCCGTAAAACGAGTTTTGGAGCTCGGAATTGGATTCCGTTTTCTCCCGCCACCAATCCCACCAAACCCGATGACGCCAGCCCAAAATCCCACGCTGCCCCCGAAACGTGAAATTTGCGCACAATCCGTGTGCTATAGCTCACGGATTTTGGCCTTTTCCGCGGGAAAAATGAGCGCAGGGCCTCCCGCATTATTTTCACCATTTCTTCGTGCGAAAACAGTACTTGCGCCGTGAGGAGGCCCCCGGCCCAGTTCTACCATAATCGGACCAATTCGCAGGCACGTTTCGTCCCCTTTTCGCACCCCCGCACCCTCGGTAAATTGGCCGTAAAACGAGGTTCGGACCTCGAAAACGACTCCTCTCTTTTCCGACGTTCGACTGTTGCACGTATCTAATGCATCACCCCAAAATCCCGCACCGCCCCGGAAACGCGAAAGTTGGCCAAGATCCGTGAGCGACAGCACACGGCCTTGGCCTTGGCCGCAGGGTTGCTGCCGGCCATGGCCTTGGCCTTGGCCGCAGGGTTGCTGCGGGCCATGGCCTTGGCCTTGGCCGCAGGGGTGGCTGCGTGCCATGGCCTTGGCCTTGGTCACCGGGTGGCTGTGTGCCATGGCCTTGGCCGCGGGCTGGCTGGCCTCGGCCGCAGGGTTGCTGCGTGGCTTGGCCTTGGCCACGGGGTGGCTGTGTGCCTCGGCCTTGGCCTTGGCCGCGGGCTGGCTACGTGCCTTTCTCGAAATGCAGCATATGCTCGCGACCAAGGCAGGTCGCACACAACACACACTCGGGCCGCGCTCCCGAGGCAAGGATAGGGAGCTCGAGCGTGGCCCTGTGCCTTGGCGTTGGCCGCGGGGTGGCTGCGTGGCTTGGCCTTGGCCGCGGGCGAGCATTTGGCCAAAATGTGAGCACACGGTACTCGCCGTTTCTTCGTATTCTTGGACCAAAAACTGAGACTCACACCTACCTTCCACCTCTTTCTCCGGTTTTGCCTGAATCGGACGAGTGGGCCCACCCGTTTGGGCACCCGTTTGATGCCGATAAGATGGCCGTAAAACGAGTTTCGGAGGGCGGAATTGGATTCCGTTTTCTCCCGTTTTGGTTTGGCGTCGTCGGGTTTGATGGGAGTTGGTAACGGGTGGGCCAAGCCATTCAGCCACCCCGCGGCCAACGCCAAGGCACAGGGCCACGCTCGAGCTCCCTATCCTTGCCTCGGGAGCGCGGCCGGAGTGTGTGTTGTGTGTACGTGAGAGTGTGCGACCTACCTTGGTCGCGAGCATATGCTGCATTTCGAGAAAGGCACGTAGCCAGCCCGCGGCCAAGGCCAAGGCCGAGGCACGCAGCCACCCCGTGGCCAAGGCCTAGGCACGCAGCCACCCCGCGGCCAAGGCCTAGGCACGCAGCCACCCCGCGGCCAAGGCCTTGGCACACAGCCACCCGGTGGCCAAGGCCAAGGCCATGGCACCCAGCCAACCCGCGGCCAAGGCCTAGGCACGCAGCCACCCCGCGGCGAAGGCCAAGGCCGTGTGCCGTCGCTCACGGATCTTGGCCAACTTTCGCGTTACAGGGGCGGTGCGGGATTTTGGGGTGATGCATTAGATACGTGCGACAGTCGAGCATTGGAAAAGAGGGGAGTCGATTTCGAGGTCCGAACCTCGTTTTACGGCCGATTTACCGAGGGTGCGGGGGTGCGAAAAGGGGACGAAACGTGCCCGCGAATTGGTCAGATTGTGGTAGAACTGGGCCGGGGGCCTCCTCACGGTGCAAGTACTGTTTTCCGCTCGAAGAAATGGCAAAAATAATGAGGGAGGACCTGCGCCCATTTTTCCCCCGGAAAAGGCCAAAATCCGTGAGCTATAGCACACGGATTGTGGCCAAATTTCACGTTTCGGGGGCGGCGTGGGATTTTGGGCTGGCGTCGTCGGGTTTGGTGGGAGTCGGTGGCGGGAGAAAATGAAATCCAATTCCAAGCTCCGAAACTCGTTTTACGGCCATCTTACCGGCAGCGAACGGGTGCCCAAACGGGTGGGTCCACTCGTCCGATTCAGGCAAAACCGGAGAAAGAAGTGGAAGGTAGGTGTGGATCTCAGATTTTGGTCGAAGAATATGAAGAAACAGCGAGGACCGTGTGCTCACATTTAGGCCAAATGCTCGCCCGCGGCCAAGGCCAAGCCATGCAGCCACCCCGCGGCCAACGCCAAGGCATAGGGCCACACTCGAGCTCCCTATCCTTGGCTCGGGAGCCCGGCCGGAGTGTGTGTTGTGTGTGCGTGAGAGTGTGCGTCCTGCCTTGGTCGCGAGCATATGCTGCATTTCGAGAAAGGCACGTAGCCAGCCCGCGGCCAAGGCCAAGGCCGAGGCACGCAGCCACCCCGTGGCCAAGGCCTAGGCACGGGTCCACCCCGCGGCCAAGGCCATGGCACCCAGCCAGCCCGCGGCCAAGGCCTAGGCACGCAGCCACCCCGCGGCGAAGGCCTTGGCACACAGCCACCCGGTGGCCAAGGCCAAGGCCATGGCACCCAGCCAGCCCGCGGCCAAGGCCTAGGCACGCAGCCACCCCGCGGCCAAGGCCAAGGCCGTGTCCTGTCGCTCACGGATCTTGGCCAACTTTCGCGTTTCCGGGGCGTTGCGGGATTTTGGGATGATGCATTAGATACGTGCGACAGTCGAACATCGGAAAGGAGGGGAGTCGATTTCGAGGTCCGAACCTCGTTTTACGGCCGATATACCGAGGGTGCGGGGGTGCGAAAAGGGCACGAAACGTGCCCTCGAATTGGTCTGATTGTGGTAGAACTGGGCCGGGGGCCTCCTCACGGCGCAAGTACTACTTTCCGCTCGAAGAAATGGCAAAAATAATGCAGGAGGCCCTGCGCCCATTTTTCCGCCAGAAAAGGCCAAAATCCGTGAGCTATAGCACACGGATTGTGGCCAAATTTCACGTTTCGGGGGCGGCGTGGGATTTTGGGCTGGCATCGTCGGGTTTGGTGGGAGTCGGTGGCAGGAGAAAACGGAATCCAATTCCGAGCTCCGAAACTCGTTTTACGCCCATCTTACCATCAGCGAACGGGTGCCCAAACGGGTGGGCCAACTCGTCCGATTCAGGCAAAACCGGAGAAAGAAGTGGAAGGTAGGTGTGGATCTCAGTTTTTGGTCGAAGAATACGAAGCAACGGTGAGGACCATGTGCTCACATTTTGCCCAAATGCTCGCCCGCTGCCAAGGCACGGGCCAAGGCACGCGGCTACCCCGCGGCCAAGGCCAAGGCACAGGGCCACGCTCGAACTCCCTATCCTTGCCCCTGGAGCGCGGCCCAAGTGTGTGTTGTGTGTGCACGAGAGTGTGCGATGTGCCTTGGTCGCGAGCATGTGCTGCATTTCGAGCAAGGCACGCAGCCACCCCGCGGCCAAGGCCAAGGCCATGGAACCCAGCTACCCCGCGGCCAAGGCCAAGGCACGCAGCCAGCCCGTGGCCAAGGCCAAGGCACCCAGCCACCCAGTGGCCAAGGCCAAGGCACCCAGCAACGGCGAGGACCGTGTGCTCACATTTTGGCAAAATGCTCGCCCGCGGCCAAGACCAAGGCAGAGGGCCACGCTCGAGCTCCCTATTCTTGCCCCGGGAGAACGGCCCAAGTGTGTATTGTGTGTGCGCGAGAGTGTACGACGTGCCTTGGTCGCGAGCATGTGCTGCATTTCGAGCATGGCACGCAGCCAGCCCGCGGCCAAGGCCAAGGCACGCAGCCACCCCGCGGCCAAGGGCAAGGCCATGGCACCCAGCCACCCCGCGGCCAAGGCCTAGGCACGCAGCCACCCCGCGGCCAAGGCCGTGTGCTGTAGCTCACGGACCTTGGCCAACTTTCGCATTTCCGGGGCGGGGCGGGATTTTGGGGTGATGCATTAGATACGTGCGACAGTCGAACGTCGGAGAAGATGGGAGTCGATTCCGAGGTCCGAACCTCGTTTTACGTCTGATTTACCGAACGTGCGGGGGCGCGAAAAGGGAACGAAACGTGCCCGCGAATTGGTCCGGTTGTGGTAGAACTGGGCCGGGGGCCTCCTCACGGTGCTAGTACTATTTTCCTCAGGAAGAAATGGCGAAAATAATGCGGGAGGCCCTGCGCCCATTTTTCCGCCCGAAAAGGCCAAAATCCGTGAGCTACAGCACACGGATTGCGGCCAAATTTCGCGTTTCAGGGGCGGCGTGTGATTTTTGACGGGCGTGGTCAGGTTAGGTGGGAGTCGGTGGCGGGAGAAAATGGAATCCAATTCCAAGCTCCGAAAATCATTTTACAGCCATTTTACCGCCAGAGAACGGGTGCCGAAACGGGTGGGCCAACTCGTCGGATTCAGGTAAAACCAGAGAAAGAAGTGGAAGGTAGGTGTGGATCTCAGTTTTTGGTCCAAGAATACGAAGCAACGGTGAGGACCGTGTGCTTACATTTTGGGCAAATGCTCACCCGCGGCCAAGGCAAAGGCCAAGGCACGCGGCCACCCCGCAGCCAAGGCCAAGGCTCAGGGCCACGCTCGAGCTCCCTATCCTTGCCCCGGGAGCACGGCCCAAGTGTGTGTTGTGTGTGCGCGAGAGCGTGCGACGTGCCTTGGTCCCGAGCATGTGCTGCATTTCGAGCAAGGCACGCAGCCAGCCCGCGGCCAAGGCCAAGGCACGCTGCCACCCCGTGGCCAAAGCCAAGGCCATGGCACCCAGCCACCCCACGGACAAGGCTTAGGTATGCAGCCACCCCGCGGCCAAGGCCTAGGCACGCAGCCACCCCGTGGCCAAGGCCAAGGCCATGGCACCCAGCCACGCCGCGGCCAAGGCCAAGGCACGCAGCCACCCCGCGGCCAAGGCCAAGGCCATGGCACCCAGCCACCCCGCGGCCAAGGCCTAGGCACGCAGCCACCCCGTGGCCAAGGCCAAGGCCATGGCACCCAGTCACCCCTTCGCGAAGGCCAAGGCACGCGGCCACCCCGCGGCTAAGGCCAAGGCACAGGGCCACGCTCGAGCTCCCTATCCTTGCCCCAGGAGCGCGGTCCAAGTGCGTGTTATGTGTGTACGAGAGTGTGCGACGTGCCTTGGTCGCGAGCATGTGCTGCATTTCGAGCAAGACACGCAGCCACCCAGCGGCCAAAGCCAAGGCCATGGCACCCAGCCACCCCGCGGCCAAGGCCTAGGCACGCAGCCACCCCGCGGCCAAGGCAATGAGCTACTTGGCCAACTTTCACATTTTTCCGCCCGAAAAGGCCAAAATCCGTGAGCTATAGCACACGGATTGCGGCCAAATTTCGCGTTTCGGGGGCAGCGTGGGATTTTTGGCTGGCGTGGTCGGGTTTGCTGGGAGTCGGCGGCGGGAGAAAACGGAATCCAATTCCGAGCTCCGAAACTCGTTTTACGGCCATTTTACTGCCAGAGAACGGGTGCCCAAACGGGTGGGTCAACTCGTCCGATTCAGGTAAAACCGGAGAAAGAAGTGGAAGGTAGGTGTGGATCTCAGTTTTTCGTCCAAGAATACGAAGCAACGGCGTGGACCGTGTGCTCACATTTTGGCAAAATGCTCGCCCGCGGCCAAGGCAAAGGCCAAGGCACGCGGCCACCCCGCGGCCAAGGCCAAGGCTCAGGGCCACACTCGAGTTCCCTATCCTTGCCCCGGGAGCACGGCCCATGTGTGTGTTGTGTGTGCGCGAGAGTGTGCGACGTGCCTTGGTCCCGAGCATGTGCTGCATTTCGAGCAAGGCACGCAGCCAGCCCGCGGCCAAGGCGAAGGCACGCAGCCACCCCGTGGCCAAAGCCAAGGCCATGGCACCCAGCCACCCCACGGACAAGGCTTAGGTATGCAGCCACCCCGCGGCCAAGGCCAAGGCCATGGCACCCAGCCACCCCGCTGCCAAGGCCTAGGCACGCAGCCACCCCGTGGCCAAGGCCAAGGCCATGGCACCCAGCCAAGCCGCGGCCAAGGCCAAGGCACGCAGCCACCCCGCGGCCAAGGCCATGAGCTACTTGGCCAACTTTCACATTTTTCCGCCCGAAAAGGCCAAAATCCGTGTGCGACGTGCCTTGGTTGCGAGCATGTGCTGCATTTCGAGCAAGGCACGCAGCCAGCCCGAGGCCAAGGCCAAGACACGCAGCCAGCCCGCGGCCAAGGCACGCAGCCACCCGCGGCCAAGGCCAAAGCCATGGCACCCAGCCACCTCGCGGACAAGGCCTAGGCACGAAGCCATCCCGCGGCCAAGGCCAAGGCCATGGCACCCTGCCACCCCGCGGCCAAGGCCTCGGCACGCAGCCACCCCGTGGTGAAGGCCAAGGCACGCAGCCACCCCGTGGCCAACGCCAAGGCCATGGCACCCAGCCACCCCGCGGCCAAGGCCTAGGCACGAAGCCACCCCGCGGCCAAGGCCGTGTGCTGTATCTCACGGATCTTGGCCAACTTTCGTGTTTCCGGGGCGGGGCGGGATTTTGGGGTGATGCATTAGATACGTGCGACAGTCGAACGTCGGAGAAGACGGGAGTCAATTCCGAGGTCCGAACCTCGTTCTACGTCTGATTTAACGAACGTGCGGGGGTGCGAAAAGGGGACGAAACGTGCCCTCGAATTGGTCGGGTTGTGGTAGAACTGGGCCGGGGGACTCCTCACGGTGCTGGTACTGTTGTCCTCTTGAAGAAATGACGAAAATAATGCAGGAGGCGCTGCGCCCATTTTTCCGCCCGAAAAGGCCAAAATCCGTGAGCTATAGCACACGGATTGCGGCCAAATTTCGCGTTTCGGGGGCGGCGTTGGATTTTGGGCTGGCGTCGTCGGGTTTGGTGGGAGTCGGTGGCGGGAGAAAACAGAATCCAATTCCGAGCTCCGAAACACGTTTTACGGCCATCTTACCGGCAGCGAACGGGTGCCCAAACGGGTGGGCCAACTCGTCCGATTCAGGCAAAACCAGAGAAAGAAGTGGAAGGTAGGTGTGGATCTCAGTTTTTGGTCCAAGAATACGATGAAACGGCGAGGACCGTGTGCTCACATTTTTACCAAATGCTCGCCCGCGGCCAAGGCCAAGCCACGCAGCCACCCCGCGGCCAACGCCAAGGCACAGGGCCAAGCTCGAGCTACCTATCCTTGCCTCGGGAGCGCGGCCCGAGTGTGTGTTGTGTGCGCGTGAGAGTGTGCGACCTTTCTTGGTCGCGAGCATGTGCTGCATTTCGAGCAAGGCACGGAGCCAGCCCGCGGCCAAGGCCTTGGCACGCAGCCAGCCCGCGGCCAAGGCCTTGGCACGCAGCCAGCCCGCGGCCAAGGCCTTGGCACGCAGCCACCCCGAGGCCAAGGCCATGGCACGCAGCCACCCCGCGGCCAAGGCCAAGGCCGTGTGCTGTAGCTCACGGATCTTGGCCAACTTTCGCGTTTCCGGGGCGGTGCCGGATTTTGGGGTGATGCATTAGATACGTGCGACAGTCGAGCGTTGGAAAAGAGGGGAGTCGATTTCGAGGTCCGAACCTCGTTTTACGGCCGATTTACCGAGGGTGCGGGGGTGCGAACAGGGGACGAAACGTGCCCGCGAATTTGTTCGATTGTGGTAGAACTGGGACGGGGGCCTCCTCACGGCGCAAGTACTGTTTTCGGCTCGAAGAAATGACGAAAATAATGCCGGAGGCACTGCGCCCATTTTTCCCCCGGTAAAGGCCAAAATCCGTGAGCTATAGCACACGGATTGTGGGCAAATTTCGCATTTCGGGGGCGGCGTGCGATTTTGGGCTGGCGTGGTCGGGTTTGGTGGGAGTCGGTGGCGGGAGAAAACGGAATGCAGTTCCGAGCTCCGAAACTCACTTTACGGCCATCTTACCGGCAGCGAACGGGTGCCCAAACGGGTGGGCCAACTCGTCCGATTCAGGCAAAACCGGAGAAAGAAGAGGAAGGTAGGTGTGGATCTCAGTTTTTGGTCGAAGAATACGAAGAAACGACGAGGACCGTGTGCTCACATTTTGGGCAAATGCTCGCCCGCGGCTAAGGCCAAGCTACGCAGCCACCCCGCGGCCAACGCCAAGTCACAGGGCCACACTCGAGCTCCCTATCCTTGCCTCGGGAGCGCAGCCGGAGTGTGTGTTGTGTGTGCGTGAGAGTGTGCGACCTGCCTTGGTCGCGAGCATATGCAGCATTTCGAGAAAGGCACGTAGCCAGCCCGCGGCCAAGGCCAAGGCCGAGGCACGCAGCCACCCTGTGGCCAAGGCCTAGGCACGCGTCCACCCCGTGGCCTAGGCAATGGCACCCAGCCAGCCCGTGGCCAAGGCCTAGGCACGCAGCCACCCCGCGGCCAAGGCCTTGGCACCCAGCCACCCCGCGGCCAAGGCCTAAGCACGCAGCCACCCCACGGCCAAGGCCAAGTCCGTGTGCTCTCGCTCACGGATCTTGGCCAACATTCGCATTTCCGGGGCGGTGCGGGATTTTGGGGTGATGCATTAGATACGTGCGACAGTCGAGCGTTGGAAAAGAGGGGACTCGATTTCTAGGTCCGAACCTCGTTTACGGACGATTTACCGAGGGTTCGAAATGGGGATGAAACGTGCCTGCGAATTGGTCCGATTGTGGTAGAACGGGAGGCCCTGCGCCCATTTTTCCCCTGGAAAAGGCCAAAATCCGTGAGCTGTAGCACAAGCATTGTGGCCAAATTTCGCGCTTCGGGGGCGGCGTGGGATTTTGTTCTGGCGTTGTCGGGTTTGGTTGGAGTCGGTGGCGGGAGAAAACGGAATCCAATTCCGAACTCCGAAACTACTTTTACGGCCACATTACCGGCAGCGAACGGGTGCCCAAACGGGTGGGCCAACTTGTCCGATTCAGGCAAAACCGGAGAAAGAAGTGGAAGGTAGGTGTGGATCTCAGTTTTTGGTCCAAGAATACGAAGAAACGGCGAGGACCGTGTGCTCACATTTTGGCCAAATGCTCACCCGCAGCCAAGGCCAAGCCACGCAGCCATCCCGCGGCCAACGCCAAGGCACAGGGCCATGCTCGAGCTCCCTATCCTTGCCTCGGGAGCGCGGCCGGAATGTGTGTTGTGTGTGCGTGAGAGTGTGCGACCTGCCTTGGTCACGAGCATGTGCTGCATTTCGAGCAAGGAACGGAGCCAGCCCGCGGCCAAGGGCAAGGCCGAGACACGCAGCCACCCCGTGGCCAAGGCCAAGGCACGCGTCCACCCCGCGGCCAAGGCCATGGCACCCAGCCAGCCCGCGGCCAAGGCCTAGGCACGCAGCTAGCCCGCGGCCAAGGCCTTGGCACGCAGCCACCCCGAGCCCAAGGCCAAGGCCATGGCACGCAGCCACCCCGCGCCCAAGGCCAAGGCCATGGCACGCAGCCACCCCGCGGCCAATGCCAAGGCCGTGTACTGTAGCTCACGGATCTTTGCCAACTTTCGCGTTTCCGGGGCGGTGCCGATTTTGGGGTGATGCATTAGATACGTGCGACAGTCGAGCGTTGGACAAGAGGGGAGTCAATTTCGAGGTCCGAATCCCGTTTTACGGCCGTTTTACCGACGGTGCGGGGTTGCGAAAAGAGGACGAAACGTGCCCGCGAATTGGTCCGATTGTGGTAGAACTGGGCCGGGGGCCTCCTAACGGTGCAAGTACTGCTTTCCGCTCGAAGAAATGGCAAAAATAATGCGGGAGGCCCTGCGCCCATTTTTCCTCCGGAAAAGGCCAAAATCCGTGAGCTATAGCACGCGGATTGTGGCCAAATTTCGCGTTTCGGGGGCGGCATGGGATTTTGGCCTGGCGTGGTCGGGTTTGGTGGGAGTCGGTGGCAGGAGAAAACGGAATCCAATTCCGAGCTCCGAAACTCGTTTTACGGCCATCTTACCGGCAGCGAACGGGTGCCCAAACGGGTGGGCCCACTCGTCCGATTCAGGCAAAACCGGAGAAAGAAGTGCAAGGTAGGTGTGGATCTCAGTTTTTGGTCCAAGAGTACGAAGAAACGGCGAGGACCGTGTGCTCACATTTTGGCCAAATGCTCGCCCGCGGCCAAGGCCAAGCAATGCAGCCACCCCGCGGCCAACGCAAAGGCACAGGGCCACACTCGAGCTCCCTATCCTTGCCTCGGGAGCGCGGCCCGAGTGTGTGTTGTGTGTGCGTGAGAGTGTGCGTCCTGCCTTGGTCGCGAGCATGTGCTGCATTTCGAGCAAGGCACGGAGCCTGCCCGCGGCCAAGGGCAAGGCCGAGGCACGCAGCCACCCCGTGGCCAAGGCCAAGGCACGCGTCCACCCCGCAGCCAAGGCCATGGCACCCAGCCAGCCCGCGGCGAAGGCCTTTGCACACAGCCACCCGGTGGCCAAGGCCAAGGCCATGGCACGCAGCCACCCCGAGGCCAAGGCCAAGGCCATGGCCCGCAGCCACCCCGCGGCCAAGGCCAAGGCCGTGCGCTGTATCTCACGGATCTTGGCCAAATTTCGCATTTCCGGGGCGGTGCGGGATTTTGGGGTGATGCATTAGATACGTTAAACAGTTGAGCGTTGGAAAAGAGGGTAGTCAATTTCGAGGCCCGAACCTCGTTTTATGGCCGATTTACCGAGGGTGCGGGGGTGCGAAGAGGGGACGAAACGCGCCCGCGAATTGGTCCGATTGTGGTAGAACTGTGCCGGGGGCCTCCTCACGGCGCAAGTACTGCCTTCCGCTCGAAGAAATGGAAAAAATAATGCGGGAGGCCCTGCGTCCATTTTCCGCCAGAAAAGGCCAAAATCCGTGAGCTATAGCACACGGATTGTGGCCAAATTTCTCGTTTCGGGGGCGGCGTGGGATTTTGGGCTGGCGTCGTCGGGTTTGGTGGGAGTCGGTGGCGGGAGAAAACGGAATCCAATTCCGAGCTCCGAAACTCGTTTTACGGCATCTTACCGGCTGCGAACGGGTGCCCAAACGGGCGGGCCAACTCGTCCGATTCAGGCAAAACCGGAGAAAGAAGTGGAAGGTAGGTGTGGATCTCAGTTTTTGGTCCAAGAATACGAAGAAACAGCGAGGACCGTGTGCTCACATTTTGGCCAAATGCTCGCCCGCGGCCAACTCCAAGCCACGCAGCCACCCCGCGGCCAACGGCAAGGCACAAGGCCACGCTCAAGCTTCCTATCCTTGCCTCGGGAGCGCGGCCGGAGTGTGTGTTGTGTGTGCGTGAGAGTGTGCGACCTGCCTTGGTCGCGAGCATGTGCTTCATTTCGAGCAAGGCACGGAGCCAGCCCGCGGCCAAGGCCAAGGCCGAGGCACGCAGCCACCCCGGGGCCAAGGCCAAGGCCCGCTTCCACCCCACGGCCAAGGCCATGGCACCCAGCCAGCCCGCGGCCAAGGCCTAGGCACGCAGCCAGCCCGCGGCCAAGGCCTTGGCACGCAGCCACCCCGAGACCAAGGCCAAGGCCATGGCACGCAGCCACCCCGCGGCCAAGGCCAAGGCCATGGCCCGCAGCCACCCCGCGGCCAAGGCCAAGGCCGTGCGCTGTATCTCACTGATCTTGGCCAACTTTCGCGTTTCCGGGGCGGTGCGGGATTTTGGGGTGATGCATTAGATACGTGCGACAGTCGAGCGTTGGAAAAGAGGGGAGTCGATTTCGAGGTCTGAACCTCGTTTTATGGCCGATTTACCGAGGGTGCGGGGGTGCGAAGAGGGGACGAAACGTGCCCGCGAATTGGTCCGATTGTGGTAGAACTGGGACGGGGGCCTCCTCACGGCGCAAGTACTGCCTTCCGCTCGAAGAAATGGAAAAAATAATGCGGGAGGCCCTGCGCCCATTTTCCGCCAGAAGAGGCCAAAATCCGTGAGCTATAGCACACGGATTGTGGCCAAATTTCTCGTTTCGGGGGCGGCGTGGGATTTTGGGCTGGCGTCGTCGGGTTTGGTGGGAGTCGGTGGCGGGAGAAAACGGAATCCAATTCCGAGCTCCGAAACTCGTTTTACAGCCATATTACCGGCAGCAAATGGGTGCCCAAACGGGGGGGGCAACTCGTCCCATTCAGGCAAAACCGGAGAAAGAAGTGGAAGGTAGGTGTGGATCTCCGTTTTTGGTCCAAGAATACGAAGAAACGGCGGGGACCGTGTGCTCACATTTTTGCCAAATGCTCTCCCGCGGCCAAGGCCAAGCAACGCTGCCACCCCGTGGCCAACGCCAACGCACAGGGCCACGCTCGAGCTCCCTATCCTTGCCTCGGGAGCGCGGACCGAGTGTGTGTTGTGTGTGCGTGAGAGTGTGCGACCTGCCTTGGTCGCGAGCATGTGCTGCATTTCGAGCAAGGCACGGAGCCAGCCCGCGGCCAAGGCCAAGGCCGAGGAACGCAGCCACCCCGTGGCCAAGGCCAAGGCACGCGTCCCCCCCGCTGCAAAGGCCATGGCACCCAGCAACCCCGTGGCCAAGGCCTAGGTACGCAGCCACCCTGCGGCCAAGGCTAAGGCCGTGTGCTGTCGCTCACGGATCTTGGCCAACTTTCGTGTTTCCGGGGCGGTGCAGGATTTTCGGGTGATGCATTAGATACGTACGACAGTCGAACGTCGGAAAAGAGGGGAGTCAATTTTGAGGTCCGAACCTCGTTTTACGGCCGATTTACCGAGGGTGCGGGGGTGCAAAAAGGGGACGAAACGTGCCCTCGAATTTGTCCGATTGTGGTAGAACTGGGCCGGGGGCCTCCTCACGGCGCAAGTACTGCTTTCTGCTCGAAGAAATGGAAAAAATAATGCGGGAGGCCCTGCGCCCATTTTTCCGCCAGAAAAGGCCAAAATCCGTGAGCAATAGCACACGGATTGTGGCCAAATTTCGCGTTTCGGGGGCGGCGTGGGATTTTTGGCTGGCGTCGTCGGGTTTGGTGGGAGTCGGTGGCGGGAGAAAATGGAATCCAATTCCGAGCTAAGAAACTCGTTTTACGGCCATCTTACCGGCAGCGAACGGGTGCCCAAACGGGTGGGTCAACTCGTCCGATTCAGGCAAAACCGCAGAAAGAAGTGGAAGGTAGGTGTGGATCTCAGTTTTTCATCCAAGAATACGAAGAAACGGCGAGGACCGTGTGCTCACATTTTGTCCAAATGCTCACCCGCGGCCAAGGCCAAGCCACGCACCCACCCCGCGGCCAACGCCAAGGCATAGTGCCACGCTCGAGCTCCCTATCCTTGCCTCGGGAGCGCGGCCGGAGTGTGTGTTGTGTGTGCGTGAGAGTGTGCGACCTGCCTTGGTCGCGAGCATGTGCTGCATTTCGAGCAAGGCACGGAGCCAGCACGTGGCCATGGCGAAGGCCGAGGCACGCAGCCACCCCGTGGCCAAGGCCAAGGCACGCGTCCACCCCGCGGCCAAGGCCAAGGCACGCGTCCACCCCGTGGCCAAGGCCAAGGCACGCGTCCACCCCTCAGCCAGGCTGCGGCCAAGGCCTTGGAACGTAGCCACCCCAAGGCCAAGGCCAAGGCCATGGCACGCAGCCACCCCGCGGCCAAGGCCAAGGCCATGTCAAGCAGCCACCCCGCGGCCAAGGCCAAGGCTGTGTGCTGTACCTCACGGATCTTGGCCAACTTTCGCGTTTCCGGGGCGGTGCGGGATTTTGCGGTGATGCATTAGATACGTGACACATTCGAGCGTCGGAAAAGAGGGGAGTCGATTTCGAGGTCCGAACCTCGTTTTACGGCCGATTTACCGAGGGTGCGGGGGTGCGAACAGGGGGCGAAACGTGCCCGCGAATTGGTTCGATTGTGGTAGAACTGGGCCGGGGTCTCCTCACGGCGCAAGTACTGTTTTCCGCTCGAAGAAATGGCGAAAATAATACGGGAGGCCCCGCGCCCATTTTTCCCCCGGAAAAGGCGAAAATCCGTGAGCTATAGCACACGGATTGTGGCCAAATTTCGCGTTCCAGGGGCGGCGTGGGATTTTGGGCTGGCGTGGTCAGGTTTGGTGGGAGTCGGTGGTGGGAGAAAACGGAATCCAATTCCGAGCTCTGAAACTCATTTTACGGCCATCTTACCGGCAGCGAACGGGTGCCCAAACAGGTGGGCCCACTCGTCCGATTTAGGCAAAACCGCAGAAAGAAGTGGAAGGTAGGTGTGGATCTCTGTTTTTGGTCCAAGAATACGAAGAAACGGCGAGGACTGTGTGCTCACATTTTGGCCAAATGCTCGGCCGCGGCCAAGGCCAAGCCATGCAGCCACCCCGCGGCCAACGCCAAGGCACAGGGCCACGCTCGAGCTCCCTATCCTTGCCTCGGGAGGGCGGCCCGAGTGTGTGTTGTGTGTACGTGAGAGTGTGCGACCTGCCTTGGTCGCGAGCATGTGCTGCATTTCGAGCAAGCCACGGAGCCAGCCCGCGGCCAAGGCCAAGGACGAGGCACGCAGCCACCCCATGGCCAAGGCCAAGGCACGCGTCCACCCCGCGGCCAAGGCCATGGCACCCAGCCAGCCCGCGGCCAAGGCCATGGCACCCAGCCAGCCCGCGGCCAAGGCCTTGGCACGCAGCCACCCCGAGGCCAAGGCCAAGGCCAAGGCCATGGCACGCAGCCACCCCGCGGCCAAGGCCAAGGCCGTGTGCTGTAGCTCACGGATCTTGGCCAACTTTCGTGTTTCCGGGGCGGTGCGGGATTTTGGGGTGATGCATTAGATACGTGCGACAGTCGAGGGTTGGAAAAGAGGGGAGTCGATTTCGAGGTCCGAACCTCGTTTTATGGCCGATTTTCCGAGAGTGCAGGGGTGCGAATAGGGGACGAAACGTGCCCGCGAATTGGTCCGATTGTGGTAGAACTGGGCCGGGGGCCTCCTCACGGTTCAAGTACTGTTTTCCGCTCAACGAAATTGCGAAAATAATGCGGGAGGACCTGCGCCCATTTTTCCCGCGGAAAAGGCCAAAATCCGTGAGCTATAGCACATGGATTGTGGCCAAATTTCGCGTTTCGGGGTCGGCGTGGGATTTCGGGCTGGCGTAGTCGGGTTTGGTGGGAGAAAACGGAATCCAATTCCGAGCTCCAAAACTCGTTTTACGGCCATCTTACCAGCGAACTGGTGCCCAAACGGGTGGGCCCACTCGTCCGATTCAGGCAAAACCGGAGAAAGAAGTGGAAGGTAGGTGTGGATCTCAGTTTTTGGTCCAAGAATACGAAGCAACGGCGAGGACCGTGTGCTCACATTTTGGCCAAATGCTCGCCCGCAGCCAAGGCCAAGCCATGCAGCCACCCCGCGGCCAACGCCAAGGCACAGGGCCACGCTCGAGCTCCCTATCCTTGCCTCGGGAGCGCGGCCGGAGTGTGTGTTGTGTGTGCGTGAGAGTGTACGACCTGCCTTGGTCACGAGCATATGCTGCATTTTGAGAAAGGCACGTAGCCAGCCCGCGGCCAAGGCCAAGGCCGAGGCACGCAGCCACCCCGTGCGAAAGGCCTAGGCATGCGTCCACCCCCGGCCAAGGCCATGGCACCCAGCCAGCCCGCAGCCAAGGCCTAGGCATGCAGCCACCCCGCGGCCAAGTCCTTGGCACACAGCCACCCGGTGCCCAAGGCCAACGCCATGGCACCCAGCCACCCCGCGGCCAAGGCCAAGGCCGGGTGCTTTCACTCACGGATCTTGGCCAACTTTCGCGTTTCAGGGGCGGTGCGGGATTTTGGGGTAATGCATTAGATACGTGCGACAGTCGAACGTCGGAGAAGACAGGACTCGATTCCGAGGTCCGAACCTCATTTTACGTCTGATTTACCGAATGTGCGGGGGTGCGACAAGGGGACGAAACGTGCCCGCGAATTGGTCCGGTTGTGGTAGAACTGGGCCGGGGGCCTCCTCACGGTGCTAATGTGAAGCAACGGCAAAGACCGTGTGCTCACATTTTGGCAAAATGCTCGCCCGCAGCCAAGGCCAAGGCACGCGGCCACCCCGCGGCCAAGGCCAAGGCACAGGGCCACGCTCGAGCTGCCTATCCTTGCCCCGGGAGCGCGGCCGAAGTGTGTATTGTGTGTGCGTGAGAGTGTGCGACGTGCCTTGGTCCCGAGAATGTGCGGCATTTCGAGCATGGCACGCAGCCAGCCCGAGGCCAAGGCCAAGGCACGCAGCCACCCCGCGGCCAAGGCCAAGGCCATGGCACCCAGCCACCCCGCGGCCAAGGCCTAGGCACGCAGCCACCCCTAGGCCAAGGCCGTGTGCTGTAGCTCACGGATCTTGGCCAACTTTCGCGTTTCCGGGACGGGGCCGGATTTTGGGGCGATGCATTAGATATGTGCGACAGTCGAACGTCGGAGAAGATGGGAGTCGATTCCGAGGTCCGAACCTCGTTTTACGTCTAATTTAACGAACGTGCGGGGTTGCGAAAAGGGAACGAAACGTGCCCGCGAATTGGTCCGGTTGTGGTAGAACTGAGCCAGGGGCCTTCTCACGGTGCTAGTACTGTTTTCCTCTCGAAGAAATGGCGAAAATAATGCGGGAGGCCCTGCGCCCATTTTTCCGCCCGAAAAGGCCAAAACCCGTGAGCGCGGTCCAAGTGTGTGTTCTGTGTGTGCGAGAGTGTGCGACGTGCCTTGGACATGGCCGCGGGGTGGCTGCGTGCCTAGGCCAATGGCGAGGACCGTGTGCTCACATTTTTGGCAAAATGCTCGCCCGCGGCCAAGGCCAAGGCCAAGGCACGCGGCCACCCCGCAGCCAAGGCCAAGGCAGAGGGCCACGCTCGAGCTCCCTATCCATGCCCCAGGAGCGCGGTCCAAGTGTGTGTTGTGTGTGTGTGAGAGTGTGCGACGTGCCTTGGTCGCGAGCATGTGCTGCATTTCGAGCAAGGCACGCAGCCAGCCTGCGGCCAAAGCCAAGGCACGCAGCCACCCCGCGGCCAAAGCCAAGGCCATGGCACCCAGCCACCCTGCGGCCATGGCCTAGGCACGCAGCCACACCGCGGCCAAGGCCTAGGCACGCAGCCGCCCCGCGGCCAAGGCCTAGGCACGCAGCCGCCCCGCGGCCAAGGCCTAGGCACGCAGCCGCCCCGCGGCCAAGGTCTAGGCACGCAGCCGCCCCGCGGCCAAGGCCTAGGCACGCAGCCGCCCGTGGCCAAGGCCAAGGCCATGGCACCCAGCCACCCCGCGGCCAAGGCCTAGGCACGCAGCCACCCCGCGGTCAAGGCCTAGGCACGCAGCCACCCCGCGGCCATGGCCTAGGCAGGCAGCCACCCCTCGGCCATGGCCTAGGCACGCAGCCACCCCGCGGCCAAGGCCGTGTGCTGTAGCTCACGGATCTTTGCCAACTTTCGCATTTTTCCGACCGAAAAGGCCAAAATCCGTGAGCTATGGCACACGGATTGCGGCCAAATTTCGTGTTTTGGGGGCGGCGTGGGATTTTTTGCTGGCGTGGTCGGGTTTGGTGGGAGTCGGTGGCGGGAGAAAACGGAATCCAATTCCGAGCTCCGAAACTCGTTTTACGGCCATTTTACCGCCTGAGAACGGGTTCCCAAATGGGTGGGCCAACTCGTCCGATTCAGGCAAAACCGGAGAAAGAAGTGGAAGGTAGGTGTGGATCTCAGTTTTTGGTCCAAGAATGCGAAGCAACCGCGAGGACCGTGTCCTCACATTTTGGCCAAATGCTCGCCCGCGGCCAAGGCCAAGGCCAAGGCACGCGGCCACCCCGCGGCCAAGGCCAAGGCACAGGGCCACGCTCGAGCTCCCTATCCTTGCCCCGGGAGCACGGCCCAAGTTTGTGTTGTGTGTGTGCGAGAGTGTGCGACGTGCCTTGGTCGCGAGCATGTGCTGGATTTCGAGCAAGGCAAGCAGCCAGCCCGCTGCCAAAGCCAAGACACGCAGCCACCCCGCGGCCAAGGCCAAGGCCATGGCACGCAGCCACCCCGCGGCCAAGGCCTAGGCACGCAGCCACCCCGCGGCCAAGGCCAAGGCCATGGCAGCCAGCCACCCCGCGGCCAAAGCCAAGAGACGCAGCCACCCCGTGGCCAAGGCCAAGGCCATGTCACCCAGCCACGCCGCTGCCAAGGCCTAGGCATGCAGCCACCCCGCGGCCAAGGCCGTGTGCTGTAGCTCACGGATCTTGGCCAACTTTCGCGTTTCCGGGGTTGTGTGGGATTTTGGGATGATTCATTAGATACGTTCGACAGTCGAACGTCGGAGAAGACGGGAGTCGATTCCGAGGTCCGAACCTCGTTTTACGGCTGATTTACCGAACGTACGGGGGTGTGAAAAGGGAACGAAACGTGCCGGTGAATTGGTCCGGTTGTGGTAGAACTGGGCCGGGGGCCTCCTCACGGTGCTAGTACTGTTTTCCTGTCAAAGAAATGGCGAAAATAATGCGGGAGGCCCTGCGCCCAATTTTCCGCCCGAAAAGGCCAAAATCTTTGAGCTATAGCACACGGATTGAGGCCAGATTTCGCGTTTCGGGGGCGGCATGGGATTTTTGGCGGGTGTGGTCGGGTTTGGTGGGAGTCGGTGCCGGGAGAAAACGGAATCCAATTCCGAGCTCCGATACTCGTTTTACGGCCATTTTACCGCCAGAGAACAGGAGCCCAAACGGGTGGGCCAACTCGTCGGATTCAGGCAAAACCGGAGAAAGAAGTGGAAGGTAGGTGTGGATCTCAGTTTTTGGTCCAAGAATACGAATCAACGGCGAGGACCGTGTTCTCACATTTTTGGCCAAATGCTCGCCCGCGGCCAAGGCCAAGGTACAGGCCCACGCTCGAGCTCCCTATCCTTGCCCCGGGAGCGCGGCCCAGGTATGTGTTGTGTGTGCGCGAGAGTGTGCGACGTGCCCTGGTCGCGGGCATGTGCCGCATTTCGAGCAAGGCACGCAGCCAGCCCGCGGCCAAGGCCAAGGCACGCAGCCACCCCGCGGCCAAGGCCAAGGCACGCAGCCACCCCGCGGCCAAGGCCAAGGCACGCTGCCACCCCGTGGCCAAGGCCAAGGCCATGGCACCCAGCCACGCCGCTGCCAAGGCCTAGGCACGCAGCCACCCCGCTGCCAAGGCCGTGTGCTGTAGCTCACGGATCTTGGCCAACTTTCGCGTTTCCGGGGCGGTGCAGGATTTTGGGGTGATGCATTAGATACGTGCGGCAGTCGAACATCGCAGAAGACGGGAGTCGATTCCGAGGTCCGAACCTCGTTTTACGGCTGATTTACCGAACGTGCAGGGGTGCGAAAAGGGAACGAAACGTGCCTGCGAATTGGTCCGGCAGTGGTAGAACTGCGCCGTAGGCCTCCTCACGGTGCTAGTACTGTTTTGCGTTCGAAGAACAGGCAAAAATAATGCGGGAGGCGCTGCGCCCATTTTTCCGCCCGAAATGGCCAAAATCCATGAGCTATAGCACACGGATTGCGGCCAAATTTCGTGTTTCGGGGGCGGCGTGGGATTTTTGGCTGGCGTGGTCGAGTTTGGTGGGAGTCGGTGGCGGGAGAAAACGGAATCCAATTCCGAGCTCCGAAACTCGTTTTACGGCCATTTTACCGCCAGAGAACGGGTTCCCAAACGGGTGGGCCAACTCGTCCGATTCAGGCAAAACCGGAGAAAGAAGTGGAAGGTAGGTGTGGATCTCAGTTTTTGGTCCAAGAATGCGAAGCAACCGCGAGGACCGCGACCTGACATTTTGGCCAAATGCTTGCCCGCGGCCAAGGCCAAGGCCAAGGCACGCGGCCACCCCGCGGCCAAGGCCAAGGCACAGGGCCACGCTCGAGCTCCCTATCCTTGCCCCGGGAGCACGGCCCAAGTTTGTGTTGTGTGTGCGCGAGAGTGTGCGACGTGCCTTGGTCGCGAGCATGTGCTGGATTTCGAGCAAGGCACGCAGCCAGCCCGCGGCCAAGGGCAAGGCCATCGCACCCAGCCACCCTGCGGCCAAGGCCTAGGCACGCAGCCACCCCGCGGCCAAGGCCAAGGCCATCGCACCCAGCCACCCCGCGGCCAAGGCCTAGGCACGCAGCCACCCCGCGGCCAAGGCCAAGGCCATGGCACCCAGCCACCCCGCGGCCAAGGCCTAGGCACGCAGCCACCCCGCGGCCAAGGCCAAGGCCATGGCACCCAACCACCCCGCGGCCAAGGCCTAGGCACGCAGCTACCCCGCGGCCAAGGCCGTGTGCTGTAGCTCACGGATCTTGGCCAACATTCGCGTTTCCGGGCCGGGGCGGGATTTTGCGGTGATGCGTTAGATACGTGCGACAGTCGAATGTCGGAGAAGACGGGAGTCGATTACGAGGTCCGAACCTCGTTTTACATCTGATTTACCGAATGTGCGGGGGTGCGAAAAGGGGACGAAACGTGCCAGCGAATTGGTCCGGTTGTGGTAGAACTGGGCCGGGGCCCTCCTCACGGTGCTAGTAATACTTTCCTCTCGAAGAAATGGCGAAAATAATGCGGGAGGCCCTGCACCCATTTTTCCGCCCGAAAAGGCCAAAATCCGTGAGCTATAGCACACGAACTGTGGCCAAATTTCGCGTTTCAGGGGCGGGGTGGACGCGTGCCTTGGCCTTGGCCACGTAGTGGCTGCGTGCCTCGGCCTTGGCCTTGGCCGCGGGCTGGCTCCGTGCCTTGCTCGAAATGCAGCACATGCTCACACTCTCACGTACACACAACACACACTCCGGCTGCGCTCCCGAGGCAACGATAGGGAGCTCGAGCGTGGCCCTGTGCCTTGGCGTTGGCCGGGGGTGGCTGCGTGGCTTGGCCTTGGCCGCGGGCGAGCATTTGGCCAAAATGTGAGCACACGGTCCTCGCCGTTTCTTCATATTCTTGGACCAAAAACTGAGATCCGCACCTACCTTCCACTTCTTTCTCCGGTTTTGCCTGAATCGGACGAGTTGGCCCACCCGTTTGGGCACCCGTTCGCTGCCGGTAAGATGGCCGTAAAACAAGTTTCGGAGCTCGGAATTGGATTCCGTTTTCTCCCACCACCGACTCCCATCAAACCCGACGACGCCAGCGCAAAATCCCACGCCGCCCCCGAAACGCGAAATTTGGCCACAATCCGTGTGCTATAGCTCCGGATTTTGGCCTTTTCTGGCGGAAAAATGGGCGCGGGGCCTCCCGCTTTATTTTTGCCATTTCTTCGAGCAGAAAGCAGTACTTGTGCCGTGAGGAGGCCCCCGGCCCAGTTCTACCGCAATCGGACCAATTCGAGGGCACGTTTCGTCCCCCTTTCGCACCCCCGCACCCTCGGTAAATCGGCCGTAAAACGAGGTTCGGACCTCGAAATCGACTCCCCTCTTTTCCAATGCTCGACTGTCGAACGTATCTAATGCATCAACCCAAAATCCCGCACCGCCCCGGAAACGCGAAAGTTGGCCAAGATCCGTGAGCTACAGCACACGGCCTTGGCCTTGGCCGCGGGGTGGCTGCGTGCCATGGCCTTGGCCGCGGGCTGGCTGGGTGCCATGGGCTTGGCCGTGGGGTGGATGCGTGCCTTGGCCTTGGCCACGGGGTGGCTGCGTGCCTCGGCCTTGGCCTTGGCCGCAGGCTGGCTCCGTGCCTTGCTCGAAATGCAGCACATGCTCGCGACCAAGGCAGGTCGCACACTCTCACGCACACACAACACACACTCCGACTGCGCTCCCGAGGCAAGGATAGGGAGCTCGAGCGTGGCCCTGTGCCTTGGCCTTGGCCGCAGGGTGGCCGCGTTCCTTGTCCTTGGCCTTGGCCTTGGCCGCGGTCGAGCATTTGGCCAAAATGTGAGCACACGGTCCTCGCCGTTTCTTCGTATTCTTGGACCAAAAACTGAGATCCACACCTACCTTCCACTTCTTTGTCCGGATTTGCCTGAATCGGACGAGTTGGCCGACCCGTTTGGGCACCCGTTCGCTGCCGGTAAGATGGCCGTAAAACGAGTTTCGGAGCTCGGAATTGGATTCAGTTTTCTCCCGCCACCGACTCCCACCAAACCCAATGACGCCAGCCCAAAATCCCACGCCGCCCACGAAACACGAAATTTGCCCACAATCCGTGTGCTATAGCTCATGGATTTTGGCCTTTTCTGGGGGAAAAATGGGCGCAGGGCCTCTCGCATTATTTTCGCCATTTCTTCGAGTGGAAATCAGTACTTGCGCCGTGAGGAGGCCCCCGCCCCAGTTCTACCACAATCGGACCAATTCGCGGGCACGTTTCGTCCCCTTTTCGCACCCTCGCACCCTCGGTAAATCGGCCGTAAAACGAGGTTCGGACCTCGAAATCGACTCCCCTCTTTTCCAACGCTCGACTGTCGCACGTATCTAATGCATAACCCCAAAATCCCGCACCGCCCCGGAAACGCGAAAGTTGGCCAAGATCCGTGAGCTACAGCACACGGCCTTGGCTTTGGCCGCGGGATGGCTGCATGCCATGGCCTTGGCCTTGGCCGCGGGGTGGCTGCGTGCCATGGCCTTGGCCTTGGCCGCGGGTAGGCTGCGGGCCATGGGCTTGGCCTTGGCCTCGGGGTGGCTGCGTGCCATGTCCTTGGCCTTGGCCACCGGGTGGCTGTGTGCAAAGGCCTTGGCCGCGGGCTGGCTGGGTGCCATGGCCTTGGCCGCGGGCTGGCTCCGTGCCTTGCTCGAAATGCAGCACATGCTCGCGACCAAGGCAGGTCGCACACTATCACGCACACACAACACACACTCCGGCCGCGCTCCCGAGGGAAGGATAGGGAGCTCGAGTGTGGCCCTGCACCTTGGCGTTGGCCGCGGGGTGGCTGCATGGCTTGGCCTTGGCCGCGGGCGAGCGTTTGGCCAAAATGTGAGCACGTGGTCCTCGCCGTTTCTTCGTATTCTTTGACCAAAGACTGAGATACACACCTACCTTCCACTTCTTTCTCCGGTTTTGCCTGAATCAGACGCGTGGGCCCACCCGTTTGGGCACCCGTTCGCTGCCGCTAAGATGGCCGTAAAAAGAGTTTCGGAGCTCGGAATTGGATTCCGTTTTCTCCCGCCACCGACTCCCACCACACCCGACCACGCTAGCCCAAAATCCCACGCCGCCCCTGAAACGCAAAATTTGACCACGATCCGTGTGCTATAGCTCAAGGATTTGGGCCTTTTCTGGCGGAAAAATGGGCGCAGGGCCTCCCGCATTATTTTTGCCATCTCTTCGAGCCGAAAGCAGTACTTGCGCCATGAGGAGGCCCCCGGCCCAGTTCTACCACAATCGGACCAATTCGCGGGCACGTTTCATCCCCTTTTCGCACCCCCGCACCCTCGGTAAATCGGCCGTAAAACGAGGTTCGGACCTCGAAATCGACTCCCCTCTTTTCGAACGCTCGACTGTCGCACGTATCTAATGCATCACCCCAAAATCCCGCACCGCCCCGGAAACGCGAAAGTTGGCCAAGATCCGTGAGCTACAGCACACGGCCTTGGCCGCGGGGTGGCTGCATGCCATGGCCTTGGCCTTGGCCGCAGGCTGGCTGCGTGCCTAGGCCTTGGCCACGGGCTGGCTGGGTGCCATGGCCTTGGCCGCGGGCTGGCTGGGTGCCATGGCCTTGGCCGCGGGGTGGACGCGTGCCTTGACCTTGGCCACGTGGTGGCTGCGTGCCTCGGCCTTGGCCTTGGCCGCGGGCTGGCTCCGTGCCTTGCTCGAAATGCAGCACATGCTCGTGACCAAGGCAGGTCGCACACTGTCACGCACAAACAACACACACTCCGGCCGCGCTCCCGAGGCAAGGATAGGGAGCTCGAGCGTGGCCCTGTGCCTTGGCGTTGGCCGCGGGGTGGCTGCTTGGCTTGGCCTTGGCCGCGGGCGAGCATTTGGCCAAAATGTGAGCACACGGTCCACGCCGTTTCTTCGTATTCTTGGACCAAAAACTGAGATCCACACCTACCTTCCACTTCTTTCTCCGGTTTTGCCTGAATCGGACGAGTTGGCCCACCCGTTTGGGCACCCGTTCGCTGCCGGTAAGATGGCCGTAAAACGAGTTTCGGAGCTCGGAATTGGATTCCGTTTTCTCCCGCCACCGACTCCCACCAAACCCGACGACGCCAGCCCAAAATCCCACGCCGCCCCCGAAAGGCGAAATTTGGCCACAATCCGTGTGCTAGAGCTCTCGGATTTTGGACTTTTCTGGCGGAAAAATGGGCGCAGGGCCTCGACTGTCGCACGTATCTAATGCATCACCCCAAAATCCCGCACCTCCCCGGAAACACGAAAGTTGGCCAAGATCTGTGAGCTACAGCACACGGCCTTGGCCTTGGCCGCGGGGAGGCTGCGTGCCATGGCATTGGCCTTGGCCGCGGGGTGGCAGCGTGCCATGGCCTTGGCCTTGGCCTCGGGGTAGCTGCGTGCCAAGGCCTTGGCCGCGGGCTGGCTGCGTGCCTAGGCCTTCGCCGCGGGCTGGCTGGGTGCCATGGCCTTGGCCGCGGGGTTGCTGCGTGCCTCGGCCTTGGCCACGGGGTGGCTGCGTGCCTCGGCCTTGGCCTTGGCCGCGGGCTGGCTCCGTGCCTTGCTCGAAATGCAGCACATGCTCGCAACCAAGGCAGGTCGCACACTCTCACGCTCACACAACACACACTCCGGCCGCGCTCCCGAGGCAAGGATAGGGAGCTCGAGCGTGGCCCTGTGCCTTGGTGTTGGCCGCGGGGTGCCTGCGTGGCTTGGCCTTGGCTGCGGGCCAGCATTTGGCCAAAATGTGAGCACACGGTGCTCGCAGTTTCTTCGTATTCTTGGACCAAAAACTGAGATCCACACCTACCTTCCACTTCTTTCTCCGGTTTTGCCTGAATCGGACGAGTTGGCCCACCCGTTTGGGCACCCGTTCACTGCCGGTAAGATGGCCGTAAAACGAGTTTCGGAGCTCGGAATTGGATTCCGTTTTCTTCCGCCACCGACTCCCACCAAACCCGACGACGCCGGCCGAAAACCCCACGCCGCCCCCGAACCGTGAAATTTGGCCAGAATCCGTGTGCTATAGCTCACGCATTTTGGCCTTTTCTGGCGGAAAAACGGGCGCAGGGCCTCCCGCATTATTTTTGCCATTTCTTCGAGCGGAAAGCAGTACATGCGCCGTGAGGAGGCCCCTGGCCCAGTTCTACCACAATCGGACCAATTCGAGGCACGTTTCGTCCCCTTTTCGCACCCCCGCACCCTCGGTAAATCTGCTGTAAAACGAGGTTCGGACCTCGAAATCGACTCCCCTCTCTTCCGACGTTCGACTGTCGCACGTATCTAATGCATCACCCCAAAATCCCGCACCGCCCCAGAAACGAGAAAGTTGGCCAAGATCCGTGAGCGACAGCAGACGGCCTTGGGCTTGGCCGCGGGGTGGCTGCGTGCCTAGGCCTTGGCCGCGGGGTGGCTGGCTGCCATGGCCTTGGCCGCGGCCACCGGGTGGCTGTGTGCCAAGGCCTTGGCCGCGAGGTGGCTGCGTGCCTAGGCCTTGGCCGCGGGCTGGCTGAGTGCCATGGCCTTGGCCGCGGGGTGGACGCGTGCCTAGGCCTTGGCCACGGGGTGGCTGCGTGCCTCGGCCTTGGCCTTGGCCGCGGGATGGCTACGTGCCTTTCTTGAAATGCAGGATATGCTCGCGACCAAGGCAGGTCGCACACTCTCACGCACACACAACACACACTCCGGCCGCGATCCCAAGGCAAGGATAGGGAGCTCGAGCGTGGCCCTGTGCCTTGGCGTGGGCCGCGGGGTGACTGCGTGGCTTGGCCTTGGCCGCGGGCGAGCATTTGGCCAAAATGTGAGCAGACGGTCCTCGCCGTTTCATCCTATTCTTGGACCAAAACCTGAGATCCACACCTACCTTCCACTTCTTTCTCCGGTTTTGCCAGAATCGGACGAGTTGGCCCACCCGTTTGGGCACCCATTCGCTGCCGGTAAGGTGGCCGTAAAATGAGTTTTGGAGCTCGGAATTGGATTCCGTTTTCTCCCGCCACCGACTCCCACCAAACCCGACGACGCCAGCCCAAAATCCCACACCGCCCGCGAAACGTGAAATTTGGCCACAATCCGTGTGCTATAGCTCACGGATTTTGGCCTTTTCTGGCGGAAAAATGGGCGCAGGGCCTCCCGCATGATTTTTGCCATTTCTTCGAGCGGAAAGCAGTACTTACGCCGTGAGGAGGCCCCCGGCCCATTTCTACCACAATCGGACCAATTTGAGGCCAGGTTTCGTCCCCTTTTCGCACCCCCGCACCCTCGGTAAATCTGCCGTAAAACGAGGTTCGGACTTCGAAATCGACTCCCCTCTTTTCCGACGTTCGACTGTCGCACATATCTAACGCATCACCCCAAAATCCCGCCCCGCCCTGGAAACGCGAAAGTTGGCCAAGATACGTGAGCGACAGCACACGGCCTTTGCCTTGGCCGCGGGGTGGCTGCGTGGCTTGGCCTTGGCCGCGGGCGAGCATTTGGCCAAAATGTGAGCACACGGTCCACGCCGTTTCTTCGTATTCTTGGACCAAAAACTGAGATCCACACCTACCTTCCACTTCTTTCTCCGGTTTTGCCTGAATCGGACGAGTTGGCCCACCCGTTTGGGCACCCGTTCGCTGCCGGTAAGATGGCCGTAAAACGAGTTTCGGAGCTCGGAATTGGATTCAGTTTTCTCCTGCCACCGACTCCCACCAAACATAACGACGCCAGCCCAAAATCCCACGCCGCCCCCGAAACGCGAAATTTGGCCAAAATCCGTGTGCTATAGCTCACGGATTTTGGGCTTTTCTGGCGGAAAAATGGGCGCAGGGCCTCCCGCATTATTTTCGCCATTTCTTCGAGCGGAAAGCAGTACTTGCGCCGTGAGGAGGCCCCCGGCCCAGTTCTACCACAATCGGACCAATTCGAGGGCACGTTTCGTCCCCTTTTCGCACCCCCGCACCCTCGGTAAATCGGCCGTAAAATGAGGTTCGGACCTCAAAATCGACTCCCCTCTTTTCCGACGTTCGACTGTCGCACATATCTAATGCATCACCCCAAAATCCCTCACCGCCCCGGACACGCGAAAGTTGGCCAAGATCCGTGAGCGACAGCACACGGCCTTGGCCTTGGCCGCGGGGTGGCTGCGGGCCATGGCCTTGGCCTTGGCCACTGGGGTGGACGCGTGCCTTGGCGTTGGCCGCAGGGTGGCTGCGTGGCTTGGCTTTGGCCACGGGGTGGCTGCGTTCCTCGGTCTTGGCCTTGGCCACGGGCTGGCTTTGAGCCTTGCTCGAAATGCAGCACATGCTCGCGACCAAGGCAGGTCGTACACTCTCACGCACACACAACACACACTCGGGCCGCACTCCCGAGGCATGGATAGGGAGCTCGAGCGTGGCCCTGTGCCTTGGCGTTGGTCGCGGGGTGGCAGCGTGGCTTGGCCTTGACCGCGGGCGAGCATTTGGCCAAAATGTGAGCACACGGTCCTCGCCGTTTCTTCGTATTCTTGGACCAAAAACTGAGATCCACACCTACCTTCCACTTCTTTCTCCAGTTTTGCATGAATCGGACGAGTGGGCCCACCCGTTTGGGCACCCGTTCGCTGCCGGTAAGATGGCCGTAAAACGAGTTTCGGAGCTCAGAATTGGATTCCGTTTTCTCCCGCCACCGACTCCCACCAAACCCGACGACGCCAGCCCAAAATCCCACGCCGCCCCCGAAACGCGAAATTTGACCACAATCCGTGTGCTATAGCTCACGGATTTTGGCCTTTTCCGGGGGAAAAATGGGCGCAGGGCCTCCCGCATTTTTTTCGCCATTTCTTCGAGCGGAAAGCAGTACTTGTGCCGTGAGGAGACCCCGGCCCAGTTCTACCACAATCGGACCAATTTGCGGGAACGTTTCGACCCCTTTTCCCACCCCCGCACCCTCGGTAAATCGGCCGTAAAACGAGGTTCGGACCTCGAAATCGACTCCCCTCTTTTCCGACGTTCGACTGTCGCACGTATCTAATGCATCACCCCAAAATCCCGCACCGCCCCGGAAACGCGAAAGTTGGCCAAGATCCGTGAGCTACAGCACACGGCCTTGGCCTCGGCCGCGGGGTGGCTGCGTGCCATGGCCTTGGCCTTGGCCACCGGGTGGCTGTGTGCCAAGGCCTTGGCCGCGGGCTGGCTGGCTTCCATGGCCTTGGCCGCTGGCTGGCTGGGTGCCATGGCCTTGGCCGCGGGGTGCCTGCGTGCCTCGGCCACGGCCACGGGGTGGCTGCGTGCCTCGGCCTTGGCCTTGGCCGCGGGCTTGCTCCGTGCCTTGCTCGAAATGCAGCACATGCTCGCGACCAAGGCAGGTCGCACACTCTCACGAACACACAAGACACACTCGGGCCGCGCTCCCGAGGCAATGATAGGGAGCTCGAGCGTGGCCCTGTGCCTTGGCGTTGGCCACGGGGTGGCTAAGTGGCTTGGCCTTGGCCGCGGGCGACCATTTGGCCAAAATGTGAGCACACGGTCCTCGCCGTTTCTTCGTATTCTTGTACCAAAAACTGAGATCCACACCTACCTTCCACTTCTTTCTCCGGTTTTGCCTGAATCGGACGAGTTAACCACCCGTTTGGGCACCCGTTCGCTGCCGGTAAGATGGCCGTAAAACGAGTTTCGGAGCTCGGAATTGGATTCCGTTTTCTCCCGCCACCGACTCCCACCAAACCCGACCACGCCAGCCCAAAATCCCACGCCGCCCCTGAAACGCGAAATTTGGCCACAATCCGTGTGCTATAGCTCACGGATTTTGGCCTTTTCTGGCGGAAAAATGGACGCAGGGCCTCCCGCATTCTTTTCGCCATTTCTTCAAGCGGAAAACAGTACTTGCGCCGTGAGGAGGCCACGGACCAGTTCTACCACAATCGGACCAATTCGCGGGCACGTTTCTTCCCCTTTTCGCACCCCCGCACCCTCGGTAAATCGGCCGTAAAACGAGGTTCGGACCTCGAAATCGACACCCCTCTTTGCCAACGCTCGACTGCCGCACGTATCTAATGCATCACCCCAAACTCCCGCACTGCCGTGGAAACGCGAAAGTTGGACAAGATCAGTGACCTACAGCACACGGCCTTGGCCTTGGCCGCGGGCTGGCTGCGTGCCATGGCCTTGGCCTTGGCCTTGGGGTGGCTGCGTGCCAAGGCCTTGGCCGCGGGCTGGCTTCCTGCCTAGGCCTTGGCCGCGGGCTGGCTGGGTGCCATGGCCTTGGCCGCGGGCTGGCTGGGTGCCATGGCCTTGGCCGCGGGGTGGACGCATGCCTTGGCCTTGGCCACGGGGTGGCTGCGTGCCTCGGCCTTGGCCTTGGCCGCGGGCTGGCTCCGTGCCTTGCTCGAAATGCAGCACAAGCTCGCGACCAAGGCAGGCCGCACACTGTCACGCAACCACAACACACACTCGGGCCGCACTCCCGAGGCAAGGATAGGGAGCTCGAGCGTGGCCCTGTGCCTTGGGGTTGGCCGCGGGGTGGCTGCGTGGCTTGGCCTTGGCCGCGGGCGAGCATTTGGCCAAAATGTGAGCACACGGTCCTCGCCGTTTCTTCGTATTCTTGGACCAAAAACTGAGATCCACACCTACCTTCCACTTCTTTCTCCGGTTTTGACTGAATCGGACGTGTGGGCCCACCCGTTTGGGCACCCGTTCGCTGCCGGTAAATCGGCCGTAAAACGAGGTTCGGACCTCGAAATCGACTCCCCTCTTTTCCAACGCTCGACTGTCGCACGTATCTAATGCATCACCCCAAAATCCCGCACCGCCCCGGAAACGCGAAAGTTGGCCAAGATCCGTGAGCGACAGCACACGGCCTTGGCCTTGGCCACGGGGTGGCTGCGTGCCTCGGCCTTGGCCGCGGGTTGGCTGGGTGCCATGGCCTTGGCCGCGGGGTGGACGCGTGCCTAGGCCTTGGCCACGGGGTGGCTCCGTGCCTCGGCCTTGGCCTTGGCCGTGGGCTGGCTACGTGCCTTTCTCGAAATGCAGCATATGCTCGCGACCAAGGCAGGTCGCACACTCTCACGTACACACAACGCACACTCCGGCCGCGCTCCCGAGGCAAGGATAGGGAGCTCGAGCGTGGCCCTGTGCCTTGGCGTTGGCCGCGGGGTGGCTGCGTGGCTTGAACTTGGCCGCGGGCGAGCATTTGGCCAAAATGTGAGCACACGGTCCTCGCCGTTTCTTCGTATTCTTGTACCAAAAACTGAAATCCACACCTACCTTCCACTTCATTCTCTGGTTTTGCCTGAATCGGACGAGTGGGCCCACCCGTTTGGGCACCCGTTCGCTGCCGGTAAGATGGCCGTAAAACGAGTTTCGGAGCTCAGAATTGGATTACGTTTTCTCCCGCCACCGACTCCCACCAAACCCGACCACGCCAGCCCAAAATCCCACGCCGCACCCGAAACACGAAATTTGGCCACAATCCGTGTGCTATAGCTCGCGGATTTTGGCCTTTTCTGGCGGAAAAATGGGCGCAGGGCATCCCGCATTTTTTTTGCCATTTCTTCAAGCGGAAAGCAGTACTTGCGCCGAAAGGAGGCCCCCGGCCCAGTTCTACCACAATCGGACCAATTCGAGGGCACGTTTCGTCCCCTTTTCGCACCCCCGCACCCTCGGTAAATCGGCCGTAAAATGAGGTTCGGATCCGTGAGCGACAGCACGCGTCCTTGGCCTTGGCCGCGGGGTGGCTGCGGGCCATGGCCTGGGCCTTGGCCTCGGGGTGGCTGCGTGCCATGGCCTTGGCCACGGGGTGGCTGCGTGCCTCGGCCTTGGCCTTGGCCGTGGGCTGGCTTCGTGCCTTGCTCGAAATGCAGCACATGCTCGCGGCCAAGGCAGGTCGCACACTCTCACGCACACACAACACACACTCGGGCCGCACTCCCGAGGCAAGGATAGGGAGCTCGAGCGTGGCACTGTGCCTTGCCGTTGGCCGCGGGGTGGCTGCGTGGCTTGGCCTTGGCCGCGGGCGAGCATTTGGCCAAAATGTGAGCACACGGTTCTCGCCGTTTCTTCGTATTCTTGGACCAAAAACTGAGATCCACACCTACCTTCCACTTCTTTCTCCGGTTTTGCCTGAATCGGACGAGTTTGCCCACCCGTTTGGGCACCCGTTCGCTGCCGGTAAGATGGCCGTAAAACGAGTTTCGGAGCTCGGAATTGGATTCCGTTTTCTCCCGCCACCGACTCCCACCAAACCCGACGAATCCAGCCCAAAATCCCATGCCGCCCCCGAAACGCAAAATTTGGCCACAATCTGTGTGCTATAGCTCACGAATTTTGGCCTTTTCTGGCGGAAAAATGTGCGCAGGGCCTCCTGCATTATTTTTACCATTTCTTCGAGTGGAAAGCCGTACTTGCGCCATGAGGAGGCCCCCGGCCCAGTTCTACCACAATCGGACCAATTCGAGGGCACGTTTCGGCCCCTTTTCGCGCCCCCGCACCCTCGGTAAATCGGCCGTAAAACGAGGTTCGGACCTCGAAATCGACTCCCCTCTTTTCCAATGTTCAACTGTCGCACGTATCTAATGCATCACCCCAAAATCCCGCACCGCTACGGAAACGTGAAAGTTTCCCAAGATCCGTGAGCGACAGCACACGGCCTTGGCCTTGGCCGCGGGGTGGCTGCGTGCCTAGGCCTTGGCCACGGGGTGGCTGGGTGCCATGGCCTTGGCCTTGGCCACGGGGTGGCTGTGTGCCAAGGCCTTGGCCGCGAGATGGCTGCGTGCCTAGGCCTTGGCCGCGGGCTGGCTGGGTGCCATGGCATTGGCCGCGGGGTGGACGCGTGCCTAGGCCTTAGCCACGGGGTGGCTGCGTGCCTCGGCCTTGGCCGCGGGTTGGCTGGGTGCCATGGCCTTGACCGCGGGGTGGACTCGTGCCTTGGCCTTGGCCACGGGGTGATGCATTAGATACATGCGACAGTCGAACGTCGGAAAAGAGGGGAGTCGATTTCGAGGTCCGAACCTCGTTTTACAGCTGATTTACCGAGGGTGCGGGGGTGCGAAAAGGGGACGAAACGTGCCCTCGAATTGGTCCGATTGTGGTAGAACTGGGCCGGGGGCCTCCTCATGGCGCAAGTACTGCTTTCCGCTCGAAGAAATGGCGAAAATAATGCGGGAGGCCCTGCGCCCATTTTTCCGCCAGAAAAGGCCAAAATCCGTGAGCTATAGCACACGGATTGTGGCCAAATTTCGTGTTTCGGGGGCGGCGTGGGATTTTGGGCTGGCGTCGTCAGGTTTGGTGGGAGTCGGTGGCAGGAGAAAACTGAATCCAATTCCGAGCTCCGAAACTCGTTTTACGGCCATTTTACCGGCAGCGAACGGGTGCCCAAACGGGTGGGCCAACTCGTCCGATTCAGGCAAAACCGGAGAAAGAAGTGGAAGGTAGGTGTGGATCTCAGTTTTTGGTCCAAGAATAAAAAGAAACGGCGAGGACCGTGTGCTCACATTTTGGCCAAATGCTCACCCGCGGCCAAGGCCAAGCCACGCAGCCACCCCGCGGCCAACGCCAAGGCACAGGGCCACGCTCGAGCTCCCTATCCTTGACTCGGGAGCGGCCGAGTGTGTTGTGTGTGCGTGAGAGTGTACGACCTGCCTTGGTAGCGAGCATGGGCTGCATTTCGAGCAAGGCACGGAGCCAGCCCGCGGCCAACGCCAAGGCCGAGGCACGCAGCCACCCCGTGGCCAAGGCCATGGCACGCAGCCACCCCAAGGCCAAGGCCATGGCACGCAGCCACCCCAAGGCCAAGGCCAAGGCCATGGCCCGGAGCCAACCCGCGGCCAAGGCCAAGGCCGTGTGCTGTCGCTCACGCATCTTGGCCAACTTTCGCATTTCCGGCGCGGTGCGGGATTTTGGGGTGATGGATTACATACGTGCGATAGTCGAACGTCGGACAAGAGGGGAGTCGATTTCGAAGTCCGAACGTCATTTTACGGCCGATTTACCGAGGGTGCGGGGGTGCGAAAAGGGGACGAAACGTGCCCTCGAATTGGTCCGATTGTGGTAGAACTGGGCCGGGGGCCTCCTCATGGCGCAAGTACTGCTTTCCGCTCGAAGAAATGGCGAAAATAATGCGGGAGGCCCTGCGCCCATTTTTCCGCCAGAAAAGGCCAAAATCCGTGAGCTATAGCACACGGATTGTGGCCAAATTTCGTGTTTCGGGGGCGGCGTGGGATTTTGGGCTGGCGTCGTCAGGTTTGGTGGGAGTCGGTGGCAGGAGAAAACTGAATCCAATTCCGAGCTCCGAAACTCGTTTTACGGCCATTTTACCGGCAGCGAACGGGTGCCCAAACGGGTGGGCCAACTCGTCCGATTCAGGCAAAACAGGAGAAACAAGTGGAAGGTAGGTGTTGATCTCAGTTTTTGGTCCAAGAATACGAAGAAACAGCGAGAACCGTGTGCTCACATTTTGGCCAAATGCTCGCCCGCGGCCAAGGCCAAGTCACGCAGCCACCCCGCGCCCAACGTCAAGGCACAGGGCCACGCTCGAGCTCCCTATCCTTGCCTCGGGAGCGCGGGTGGAGTGTGTGTTGTGTGTGCGTGAGAGTGTGCGACCTGGCTTGGTCGCAAGCATGTGCTGCATTTCGAGAAAGGCACGGAGCCAGCCCGCGGCCAAGGCCAAGGCCGAGGCACGCAGCCACCCCGTGGCCAAGGCCAAGGCACGCGTCCACCCCGCGGCCAAGGCCATGGCACCCAGCCAGCCCGCTGCCAAGGCCTAGGCACGCAGCCACCCCGCGGCAAATGCCAAGGCACAGGGCCACGCTCGAGCTCCCTATCCTTGCCTCGGGAGCTCGACCGGAGTGTGCGTTGTGTGTGCGTGGGAGTGTGCGACCTGCCTTGGTCGCGAGCATGTGCTGCATTTCGAGCAAGGCACAGAGCCAGCCCGCGGCCAAGGCCAAGGCACGTGCCCACCCCGCGGCCAAGGCCATGGCACCCAGCCAGGCCGCGGCCAAGGCCTAGGCACGCAGCCACCCCGCGGGCAAGGCCTTCGCACGCAGCCACCCCGAGGCCAAGGCCAAGGCCATGGCACGCAGCCACCCCGCGGCCAACGCCAAGGCACAGGGCCACGCTCGAGCTCCCTATCCTTGCCTCAGGAGCGCGGCCCGATTGTGTGTTGTGTGTGCGTGAGAGTGTGCGACCTGCCTTGGTCGCGAGCATATGCTGCATTTCGAGAAAGGCACGTAGCCAGCCAGCGGCCAAGGCCAAGGCCGAGGCACGCAGCCAGCCCGCGGCCAAGGCCATAGCACCCAGCCAGCCCTCGGCCAAGGCCTAGGCACGCAGCCACCCCTCGGCCAAGGCCTTGGTACACAGCCACCCGGTGGCCAAGGCCAAGGCCATGCACCCAGCCACCCCGCGGCCAAGGCCTAGGCACGCAGCCACCCCGCGGCCAACGCCAAGGCACTGGGCCACGCTCGAGCTCCCTATCCATGCCTCGGGAGCGCGGCCGGAGTGTGCGTTGTGTTTGCGTGAGAGTGTGCGACCTGCCTTGGTCGCGAGCATGTGCTGCATTTCGAGCAAGGCACGGAGCCAGCACGCGGCCAAGGCCAAGGCCGAGGCACGCAGCCACCCCGTGGCCAAGGCCAAGGCACGTGTCTTCCCCAAGGCCAAGACCATGGCACCCAGCCAGGCCGCGGCCAAGGCCTTGGCACGCAGCCACCCCGAGGCCAAGGCCAACGCCATGGCACGCAGCCACCCCGCGGCCAAGGCCAAGGCCATGGCACGCAGCCACCCCGCGGCCAACGCCAAGGCACAGGGCCACGCTCGAGCTCCCTATCCTTGCCTCAGGAGCGCGGCCCGATTGTGTGTTGTGTGTGCGTGAGAGTGTGCGACCTGCCTTGGTCGCGAGCATATGCTGCATTTCGAGAAAGGCACGTAGCCAGCCAGCGGCCAAGGCCAAGGCCGAGGCACGCAGCCAGCCCGCGGCCAAGGCCTTCGCACGCAGCCACCCCGAGGCCAAGGCCACCCCTCGCCAAGGCCTTGGCACACAGCCACCCGCGTGGCCAAGGCCAAGGCCATGCACCCAGCCACCCCGGCCAAGGCCATGGCACGCAGCCACCCCGCGGCCAACGCCAAGGCACAGGGCCACGCTCGAGCTCCCTATCCTTGCCTCGGGAGCGCGACCGGAGTGTGTGTTGTGTGTGCGTGAGAGTGTGCAGCCTGCCTTGGTCGCGAGCATGTGCTGCATTTCGAGCAAGGCACGGAGCCAGCCCGCGGCCAAGGCCAAGGCCGAGGCACGCAGCCACCCGTGGCCAAGGCACACCCCGCGGCCAAGACCATGGCACCCAGCCAGCCCGCGGCCACCCGCAGCGAGGCCAAGGCAAATGGCCGCAACCCCGCAAGGCCAGCCAGCCCGCCACCCGGGCAAGGTCTAGGGCATGCAGCCAGCCCGCGGTTGTGTGTGCGTGAAGGCCTTGGTCACGCAGCCACCCAAGGCACGGAGCCAGCCCGCGGCCAAGGCCAAGGCCAAGGCCACCCCGTGGCCAAGGCCAAGGCACGCGTCCACCCCGCGGGGCCAACGCAGCCAGCCCGCGGGCAAGGTCTAGGCATGCAGCCAAGCCCTAGGCACGCAGCCACCCCGCAGCCAAGGCCAAGGCCGTGTGCTGTCGCTCACGGATCTTGGCCAACTTTCGCGTTTCTGGGGCGGTGCGGGATTTTAGGGTGATGCTTTAGATACGTGCAACAGTCGAACGTCGGAAAAGCGGTGAGTCGATTTCGAGGTCCGAACATCATTTGACGGCCGATTTACCGAGGGTGCGGGGGGTGCGAAAAGGGGACGAAACGTGCCCGCGAATTGGTCCCATTGTCTTAGAACTGGGCCGGGGGCCTCCTCACGGCACAAGTACTGTTTTCCGCTCGAAGAAATGGCGAAAATAATGCGGGAGGCCCTGCGCCCATTTTTCCCCCGGAAAAGGCCAAAATCCGTGAGCTATAGCACACGGATTGTGGCCAAATTTCGCGTTTCGGGGGCGGCGTGGGATTTTGGGCTGGCGTGGTCGGGTTTGGTGGGAGTCGGTGGCGGGAGAAAACGGAATCCAATTCCGATCTCCGAAACTCGTTTTACGGCCATCTTACCGGCAGCGAACGGGTGCGCAAACTGGTGGGCCCACTCGTCCGATTCAGGAAAAACCGGAGAAAGAAGTGGAAGGTAAGTGTGGATCTCAGTTTTTGGTCCAAGAATACGAAGAAACGGTGAGGACCGTGTGCTCACATTTTGGCCAAATGCTCGCCCGCAGCCAAGGCCAAGCCATGCAGCCACCCCGCGGCCAACGCCAAGGCACAGGGCCACGCTCGAGCTCCCTATCCTTGCCTCGGGAGCACGGTCGGAGTGTGTGTTGTGTGTGCGTGAGAGTTTGCAACCTGCCTTGGTCGCGAGCATATGCTGCATTTCGAGAAAGGAACGTAGCCAGCCCATGGCCAAGGCCAAGGCCGAGGCACGAAGCCACCCCGTGGCCAAGGCCTAGGCACGCGTCAACCCCGCGGCCAAGGCCATGGCACCCAGCCAGCCCGCGGCCAAGGCCGAGGCACGCAGCCACCCTGTGGCCAAACCCTAGGCACGCGTCCACCCCACGGCCAAGTCCATGGCACCCAGCCAGCCCGCGGCCAAGGCCTATGCACGCAGCCACCCCGGGGCCAAGGCCTTGGCACACAGCCACCCGGTGGCCAAGGCCAAGGCCATGTCACCCAGCCACCCCGCGGCCAAGGCCTAGGCACGCAGCCGCCCCACGGCCAAGGGCAAGGCTGTGTGCTGTCGCTCACGGATCTTGGCCAACTTTCGCGTTTCCGGGGCGGTGCGGTATTTTGGGGTGATGCATTCGATACGTGCGACAGTCGAACGTCGGAAAATTGGGTAGTCGATTTCGAGGTCCGAACCTCGTTTTACGGCCGATTTACCGAGGGTGCGGGGGTGCCAAAAGGGGACGAAACGTGCCCTCGAATTGGTCCTATTGTGGTAGAACTGGGCAGGGGGCCCCCTCACGGCGCAAGTACTGCTTTCCGCTCGAAGAAATGGCAAAAATAATGCGGGAGGCCCTGCGCCCATTTTTCTGCCAGAAAAGCCCAAAATCTGTGAGCTATAGCACACGGATTGTGGCCAAATTTCGTGTTTCGGGGGCGGCGTGGGATTTCGGGCTGGCGTGTTCGGGTTTGGTGGGAATCGGTGGTGGGAGAAAAGGGAATGCAATTCCGAGCTCCGAAACTCGTTTTACGGCCATCTTACCGGCAGCGAACGGGTGCCCAAATGGGTGGGCCAACTCGTCCGATTCAGGCAAAACCAGAGAAAGAAGTGGAAGGTAGGTGTGGATCTCAGTTTTTGGTCCAAGAATACGAAGAAACGGCGAGGACTGTGTGCTCACATTTTGGCCAAATGCTGGCCCGCGGCCAAGGCCAAGCCACGCAGCCACCCCGCGGCCAACGCCAAGGCACAGGGCCACGCTCGAGCTCCCTATCCTTGCCTCGGGAGCGCGGCCGGAGTGTGTGTTGTGTGTGCTTCAGAGTGTGCGACCTGCCTTGGTCGCGAGCATGTGCTGCATTTCGAGCAAGGCACGGAGCCCGCCCGCGGCGAAGGCCAAGGCCGAGGCACGCAGCCACGCCGTGGCCAAGGCCAAGGCACGCGTACATCCCACGGCCAACGCCAAGGCACAGGGCCAAGCTCGAGCTCCCTATCCTTGCCTCGGGAGCGCAGACGGAGTGTGTGTTGTGTGTACGTGAGAGTGTGCAACCTGCCTTGGTCGCGAGCAGATGCTGCATTTCGAGAAAGGCACGTAGCCAGCCCGCGGCCAAGGCCAAGGCCGAGGCACGCAGCCATTCCATCGGAAAGGCCAAGGCATGCGTCCACCCCCGGCCAAGGCCATGGCAGCCAGCCAGCCCGCGGCCAAGGCCTAGGCACGCAGCCACCCCGCGGCCAAGGCCAAGGCCGTGTGCTGTCCCTCACGGATCTTGGCCAACTTTCGCGTTTCCGGGGCGGTGCGGGATTTTGCGGTGATGCGTTAGATACGTGCGACAGTCGAGCGTTGGAAAAGAGGGGAGTCGATTTCGAGGTCCGAACCTCGTTTTACGGCTGATTTACTGAGGGTGTGGGGGTGCGAAAACGGGACGAAACGTGCCCTCGAAATGGTCCGATTGTGGTCGAACTGGGCTGTGGGCCTCCTCACGGCGCAAGTACTGCTTTCCGCTCTAAGAATTGGCAAAAATAATTGGGGAGGCCCTGCGCCGATTTTTCCGTCAGAAACGGCCAAAATCCGTGAGCTATAGCACATGGATTGTGGCCAAATTTCGCGTTTCGGGGGCGGCGTGGGATTTTGTGCTGGCGTCATCGGGTTTGGTGGGAGTCGGTGTCGGGAGAAAATGGAATCCAATTCCGAGCTCCGAAACTCGTTTTACGGCCATCTTACCAGCAGCGAACGGGTGCCCAAACGGGTAGGCCAACTCGTCCGATTCAGGCAAAACTGGAGAAAGAAGTGGAAGGTAGGTGTGGATCTCAGCTTTTGGTCCAAGAATACGAAGAAACGGCGAGGACCGTGTGCTCACATTTTGGCCAAATGCTCACCCGCGGGCAAAGCCAAGCCAGACTGCCACCCAGCGGCCAACGCCAAGGCACAGGGCCACGCTCGAGCTCCCTATCCTTGCCTCGGGAGCGCGGCCGGAGTGTGTGTTGTGTGTGCGTGAGAGTGTACGACCTGCCTTGGTCGCGAGCATGTGCTGCATTTCGAGCAAGCCACGGAGCCAGCCCGCGGCCAAGGCCAAGGCCGAGGCACGCAGCCACCCCGCGGCCAAGGCCAAGGCACGCGTCCACCCCGCGGCCAAGGCCATGGCAGCCAGCCAGCCCGCAGCCAAGGCCCTGGCACGCAGCCACCCCACGGCCAAGGCCAAGGCCGTGTGCTGTAGCTCACGGATCTTGGCCAACTTTCGCGTTTCCGGGGCGGTGCGGGATTTTGGGGTGATGCATTAGATACGTGCGTCAGTCGAGCGTTGGAAAAGAGGGGAGCCAATTTAGAGGTCCGAACCTCGTTTTACAGCCGATTTACCGAGGGTGCGGGGGTGCGAAAAGGGGACGAAACGTGCCCTCGAATTGGTCCGATTGTGGTAGAACTGGGCCGTGGGCCTCCTCACTGCGCAAGTACTGCTTTCCGCTCGAAGAAATGGCAAAAATAATGCGGGAGGCCCTGCGCCCATTTTTCCGCCAGAAAAGACAAAATCCGTGAGCTATAGCACACGGATTGTGGCCAAATTTTGCGTTTCGGGGGCGGCGTGGGATTTTGGTCTGGCGTTGTCGGGTTTGGTGGGAGTCGGTGGCGGGAGAAAACGGAATCCAATTCCGAGCTCCGAAACTCGTTTTACGGCCATCTTACCGGCAGCGAACGGGTAGCCAAACGGGTAGACGAACTCGTCAGATTCAGGCAAAACCAGAGAAAGAAGTGGAAGGTAGGTGTGGATCTCAGCTTTTGGTCCAAGAATACGAAGAAACGGCGAGGACCGTGTGCTCACATTTTGGCCAAATGCTCGCCCGCGGGCAAAGCCAAGCCAGACTGCCACCCAGCGGCCAACGCCAAGGCACAGGGCCACGCTCGAGCTCCCTATCCTTGCCTCGGGAGCGCGGCCGGAGTGTGTGTTGTGTGTGCGTGAGAGTGTACGACCTGCCTTGGTCGCGAGCATGTGCTGCATTTCGAGCAAGCCACGGAGCCAGCCCGCGGCCAAGGCCAAGGCCGAGGCACGCAGCCACCCCGCGGCCAAGGCCAAGGCACGCGTCCACCCCGCGGCCAAGGCCATGGCAGCCAGCCAGCCCGCAGCCAAGGCCCTGGCACGCAGCCACCCCACGGCCAAGGCCAAGGCCGTGTGCTGTAGCTCACGGATCTTGGCCAACTTTCGGTTTCGGGCGGTGCGGGATTTTGGGGTGATGCATTAGATACGTCAAGGCCAGTCGAGGCGTTGGAAAAGAGGGGAGCCAATTTAGAGGTCGAACCTCGTTTTACAGCCGATTTACCGAGGGCGGGGGTGCGAAAAGGGGACGAAACGTGCCCCTCGAATTGGTCCGATTGTGGTAGAACTGGGCCGTGGGCCTCCTCACTGCGCAAGTACTGCTTTCCGCTCGAAGAAATGGCAAAAATAATGCGGGAGGCCCTGCGCCCATTTTTCCGCCAAAAGACAAAATCCGTGAGCTATAGCACACGGATTGTGGCCAAATTTACTGAGGGTTCGGGGGGCGTGGGATTTTGGTCTGGCGTTGTCGGGTTTGGTGGGAGTCGGTGGCGGGAGAAAACGGAATCCAATTCCGAGCTCCGAAACTCGTTTTACGGCCATCTTACCGGCAGCGAACGGGTAGCCAAACGGGTAGACGAACTCGTCAGATTCAGGCAAAACCAGAGAAAGAAGTGGAAGGTAGGTGTGGATCTCAGCTTTTGGTCCAAGAATACGAAGAAACGGCGAGGACCGTGTGCTCACATTTTGGCCAAATGCTCGCCCGCGGGCCAAGCCAATGCCACCCGAGCTCGGCCAACGCCAAGGCACAGGGCCACGTTCGAGCTCCCTATCCTTGCCTCGGGAGCGCGGCCGGAGTGTGTGTTGTTTGTGCGTGAGAGTGTGCGACCTGCCTTGCTCGCGAGCATGTGCTGCATTTCGAGCAAGGCACGGAGCCCGCCCGCGGCGAAGGCCAAGGCCGAGGCACGCAGCCACCCCGTGGCCAAGGCCAAGGCACGCGTACATCTCACGGCCAACGCCAAGGCATAGGGCCAAGCTCGAGCTCCCTATCCTTGCCTCGGGAGCGCAGACGGAGTGTGTGTTGTGTGTGCGTGAGAGTGTACGACCTGCCTTGGTCGCGAGCAGATGCTGCATTTCGAGAAAGGCACGTAGCCAGCCCGCGGCCAAGGCCAAGGCCGAGGCACGCAGCCACCCCATCGGAAAGGCCTAGGCATGCGTCCACCCCCGGCCAAGGCCATGGCAGCCAGCCAGCCCGCGGCCAAGGCCTAGGCACGCAGCCACCCCGCGGCCAAGGCCAAGGCCGTGTGCTGTCCCTCACAGATCTTGGCCAACTTTCGCGTTTCCGGGGCGGTGCGGGATTTTGCGGTGATGCGTTAGATACGTGCGACAGTCGAGCGTTTGAAAAGAGGGGAGTCGGTTTCGAGGTCCGAACCTCGTTTTACGGCCGATTTACTGAGGGTGTGGGGGTGCGAAAAGGGGACGAAACGTGCCCTCGAATTGGTCCGATTGTGGTAGAACTGGGCTGTGGGCCTCCTCACGGCGCAAGTACTGCTTTCCGCTCGAAGAAATGGCAAAAATAATTGGGGAGGCCCTGCGCCCATTTTTCCGTCAGAAAAGGCCAAAATCCGTGAGCTGTAGCACATGGATTGAGGCCAAATTTCGCGTTTCGGGGGCGGCGTGAGATTTTGGGCTGGCGTCGTCGGGTTTGGTGGGAGTCGGTGGCGGGAGAAAATGGAATCCAATTCCGAGCTCCGAAACTCGTTTTACGGCCATCTTACCAGCAGCGAACGGGTGCCCAAACGGGTAGGCCAATTCGTCCGATTTAGGCAAAACCGGAGAAAGAAGTGGAAGGTAGGTGTGGATCTCAGCTTTTGTTCCAAGAATACGAAGAAACGGCGAGGACCGTGTGCTCACATTTTGGCCGAATGCTCGCCCGCGGGCAAAGCCAAGCCAGACTGCCACCCAGCGGCCAACGCCAAGGCACAGGGCCACGCTCGAGCTCCCTATCCTTGCCTCGGGAGCGCGGCCGGAGTGTGTGTTGTGTGTGCGTGAGAGTGTACGACCTGCCTTGGTCGCGAGCATGTGCTGCATTTCGAGCAAGGCACGGAGCCAGCCCGCGGCCAAGGCCAAGGCCGAGGCACGCAGCCACCCCGTGGCCAAGGCCAAGGCACGCGTCCACCCCGCGGCCAAGGCCATGGCAGCCAGCCAGCCCGCAGCCAAGGCCCTGGCACGCAGCCACCCCACGGCCAAGGCCAAGGCCGTGTGCTGTAGCTCACGGATCTTGGCCAACTTTCGCGTTTCCGGGGCGGTGCGGGATTTTGGGGTGATGCATTAGATACGTGCGACAGTCGAGCGTTGGAAAAGAGGGGAGCCAATTTAGAGGTCCGAACCTCGTTTTACAGCCGATTTACCGAGGGTGCGGGGGTGCGAAAAGGGGACGAAACGTGCTCTCGAATTGGTCCGATTGTGGTAGAACTGGGCCGTGGGCCTCCTCACTGCGCAAGTACTGCTTTCCGCTCGAAGAAATGGCAAAAATAATGCGGGAGGCCCTGCGCCCATTTTTCCGCCAGAAAAGACAAAATGCGTGTGCTATAGCACACGGATTGTGGCCAAATTTTGCGTTTCGGGGGCGGCGTGGGATTTTGGTCTGGCGTTGTCGGGTTTGGTGGGAGTCGGTGGCGGCAGAAAACGGAATCCAATTCCGAGCTCCGAAACTCGTTTTACGGCCATCTTACCGGCAGCGAACGGGTGCCCAAACGGGTAGACCAACTCGTCAGATTCAGGCAAAACCAGAGAAAGAAGTGGAAGGTAGGTGTGGATCTCAGCTTTTGGTCCAAGAATACGAAGAAACGGCGAGGACCGTGTGCTCACATTTTGGCCAAATGCTCGCCCGCGGTCAAAGCCAAGCCAGACTGCCACCCAGCGGCCAACGCCAAGGCACAGGGCCATGTTCGAGCTCCCTATCCTTGCCTCGGGAGCGCGGCCGGAGTGTGTGTTGTTTGTGCGTGAGAGTGTGCGACCTGCCTTGGTCGCGAGCATGTGCTGCATTTCGAGCAAGGCACGGAGCCAGCCCGCGGCCAAGGCCTAGGCACGCAGCCAGCCCGCGGCCAAGGCCTTGGCACCCAGCCAACCCGCGGCCAAGGCCGAGGCACGCAGCCACCCCGTGGCCAAGGCCTAGGCACGCGTCCACCCCGCGGCCAAGGCCATGGCACCCAGGCAGCCCGCGGCCAAGGCCTAGGCACGCAGCCACCCCGCGGCCAAGGCTAAGGCCGTGTGCTGTCGCTCACGGATCTTGGCCAACTTTCGTGTTTCCGGGGCGGTACGGGATTTTGGGGTGATGAATTAGATACGTGGGACAGTCGAACTTCGGAAAAGAGGGGAGTCGATTTCGAGGTCCGAACCTCGTTTTACGGCCAATTTACCGAGGGTGCGGGGGTGCGAAAAGGGGACGAAACCTGCCCTCGAATTGGTCCGACTGTGGTAGAACTGGGCCGGGGGCCTCCTCACAGCGCAAGTACTGCTTTCCGCTCAAAGAAATGGCAAAAATAATGCGGGAGGCCCTGCGCCCATTTTTCCGCCAGAAAATGCCAAAATCCGTGAGCTATAGCTGACGGATTGTTGCGAAATTTCGCGTTTCGGGGGCGGCACGGAATTTTGGGCTGGTGTCGTCGGGTTTGGTGGGAGTCGGTGGCGGGAGAAAACGGAATCCAATTCCGAGCTCCGAAACTTGTTTTACGGCCATCTTACCAGCAGCGAACGGGTGCCCAAACGGGTGGGCCAACTGGTCCGATTCAGGCAAAACCGGAGAAAGAAGGGGAAGGTAGGTGTGGATCTCAGTTTTTCGTCCGAGAATACGAAGAAACGGCGAGGACCATGTGTTCACATTTTGGCCAAATGCTCGCCATTGGCCAAGGCCAAGCCACACAGCCACCCCGCGGCCAATGCCAAGGCACAGGGCCATGCTCGAGCTCCCTATCCTTGCCTCGGGAGCGCGGCCGGAATGTGTGTTGTGTGTGCGTGACAGTGTGCGACCTGCCTTGGTCGCGAGCATGTGCTGCATTTCGAGCAAGGCACGGAGCCAGCCCGCGGCCAAGGCAAAGGCCGAGGCACGCAGCCACCCCGTGGCCAAGGCCATGGCACGCAACCACCCCGAGGCCAAGGCCAAGGCCATGGCCCGCAGCCAACCCGCGGCCAAGGCCAAGGCCGTGTGCTATAGCTCACGGATTTTGGCCTTTTATGGCGGAAAAATGGGCGGAGGGCCTCCCGCATTATTTTTGCCATTTCTTGGAGCGGAAGGCTGTACTTGCGCCGTGAGGAGGCCCCCGGCCCAGTTCTACCACAATCGGACCAATTCAAGGGCACGTTTCGTCCCCTTTTCGCACCCCCGCACCCTCGGTAAATTGGCCGTAAAACGAGGTTCAGACCTCGAAATCGACTCCCCTCTTTTCCGACGTTCGACTATCGCACGTATCTAATGCATCACCCCAAAATCCCGCATCGCCCCGGAAACGCGAAAGTTGGCCAAGATCCGTGAGCGACAGCACACGGCCTTGGCCTTGGCCGCGGGTTGGCTGCGGGCCATGGCCTTGGCCTTGGCCTCGGGGTGGCTGCGTGCCATGGCCTTGGCCACGGGGTGGCTGCGTGCCTCGGCCTTTGCCTTGGCCGCGGGCTGGCTCCGTGCCTTGCTCGAAATGCAGCACATGCTCGCGACCAAGGCAGGTCGCACACTCTCAAGCACACACAACACACACTCCGGCCGCGCTCCCGAGGCAAGGATAGGGAGCTCGAGCATGGCCCTGTGCCTTGGCGTTGGCCGCGGGGTGGCTGCATGGCTTGGCCTTGGCTGCGGGCGAGCATTTGGCCAAAATGTGAGCACACGGTCCTCACCGTTTCTTCGTATTCTTGGACCAAAAACTGAGATCCACACTTACCTTCCACTTCTTTCTCCGGTTTTTCCTGAATCGGACGAGTGGGCCCACCTGTTTGGGCACCCGTTCGCTGCCGGTAAGATGGCCGTTAAACGACTTTCAGAGATCGGAATTGGATTCCGTTTTCTCCCGCCACCGACTCCCACCAAACCCGACGACGCCAGCCCAAAATCCCACGCCGCCCCCGAAACGCGAAATTTGGCCACAATCCGTGTGCTATAGCTCACGGATTTTGGCCTTTTCTGGCGGAAAAATGGGCGCAGGGGCTCCGTCATTATTTTTGCCATCTCTTCGAGCGGAAAGCAGTACTTGCACAGTGAGGAGGCCTCCGGCCCAGTTCTACCACAATCCGACCAATTCAAGGGCACGTTTCGTCCCCTTTTCGCACCCCCGCACCCTCGGTAAATCGGCCGTAAAACGAGGTTCGGACCTCGAAATCGACTCCCCTGTTTTCCGACGTTCGACTGTCGCACGTATCTAATGCATCACCCCAAAATCCCGCACCGCCCCGGAAATGCAAAAGTTGGCCAAGATCCGTGAGCGACAGCACACGGCCTTGGCCTTGGCCGCGGGGTGGATGCGTGCCTAGGCCTTGGCCGCGGGGTGGACGAGTGCCTTGGCCTTGGCCACGGGGTGGCTGCGTGCCTTGCTCGAAATGCAGCACATGGTCACGACCAAGGCAGGTCGCACACTCTCACGTACACAACACACACTCCGGCCGCGCTCCCGAGGCAAGGATAGGGAGCTCGAGAGTGGCCCTGTGCCTTGGCGTTGGCCGCGGGCTGGCTGCGTGGCTTGGCCTTGGCCGCGGGCGAGCATTTGGCCAAAATGTGAGCACATGGTCCTCGCCGTTTCTTCGTATTCTTGGACCAAAAACTGAGATCCACACCTACCTTCCACTTCTTTCACCGGTTTTGCCTGAATCGGACGAGTTGGCCCACCCGTTTGGGCACCCGTTCGCTGCCGGTAAGATGGCCATAAAATGAGTTTCGGAGCTCGGAATTGGATTCCGTTTTTTCCCGCCACCGACTCCCACCAAACCCGACGATGCCAGCCCAAAATCCCACACCGCCCCCGAAACGCGATATTTGGCCACAATCCGTGTGCTATATAGCTCACGGATTTTGGCCTTTTCTGGCGGAAAAATGGGCGCAGGGGCTCCGTCATTATTTTTGCCATCTCTTCGAGCGGAAAGCAGTACTTGCACAGTGAGGAGGCCTCCGGCCCAGTTCTACCACAATCCGACCAATTCGAGGGCACGTTTCGTCCCCTTTTCGCACCCCCGCACCCTTGGTAAATCGGCCGTAAAACGAGGTTCGGACCTCGAAATTGACTCCCCTCTTTTCCAACGCTCGACTGTCGCACGTATCTAATGCATCACCCCAAAATCCCGCACCGCCCCGGAAACGCGAAAGTTGGCCAAGATCCGTGAGCTACAGCACACGGCCTTGGCCTTGGCCGCGGGGTGGCTGCGTTCCATGGCCTTGGCCGCCGGCTGGCTGGGTGCCATGGCCTTGGCCGCGGGCTGGATGCCATGGCCTTGGCCACAGGTTGGACGCGTGCCTTGGCCTTGGCCATGGGGTGGCTGCATGCGTCGGCCTTGGATTTGGCCGCGGGCTGGCTCCGTGCCTTGCTCGAAATGCAGCACATGCTCGCGACCAAGGCAGGTTGCACACTCTCACGCACACACAACACACACTCGGGCCGCGCTCCCGAGGCAAGGATAGGGAGCTCGAGCGTGGCCCTGTGCCTTGACGTTGGCCGCGGGCTGGCTGCGTGGCTTGGCCTTGGCCGCGGGCGAGCATTTGGCCAAAATGTGAGCACACGGTCCTCGCCGTTTCTTCGTATTCTTGGACCAAAAACTGAGATCCACACCTACCTTCCACTTCTTTTTCCGGTTTTGCCTGAATCGGACGAGTTGGCCCACCCGTTTGGGCACCCGTTCGCTGCCGGTAAGATGGCCGTAACACGAGTTTCGGAGCTCGGAATTGGATTCCGTTTTCTCCTGCCACCGACTCCCACCAAACCCGACCACACCAGCCCAAAATCCACGCCGCCCCCGAAACACGAAATTTGGCCACAATCCGTGTGCTATAGCTCACGGATTTTGGCCTTTTCCGGGGGAAAAATGGGCGCAGGGCCTCCCGCATTATTTTCGCCATTTCTTTGAGCGGAAAGCAGTACATGCGCCATGAGGAGGCCCCTGGCCCAGTTCTACACAATCGGACCAATTTGAGGGCACGTTTCGTCCCCTTTTCGCACCCCCGCACCCTCGGTAAATCGGCCGTAAAACGAGGTTCGGACCTCGAAATCGACTCCCCTCTTTTCCGACGTTCGACTGTCGCACGTATCTAATGCATCACCCCAAAATCCCGCACCGCCCCGGAAACGCGAAAGTTGGCCAAGATCCGTGAGCGACAGCACACGGCCTTGGCCTTGGCCGCGGGGTGGCTGCGTGCCTAAGCCTTGGCCGCGGGGTGGCTGGGTGCCATGGCCTTGTCCTTGGCCACCGGGTGGCTGTGTGCCAAGGCCTTGGCCTAGGGGTGGCTGCGTGCCTAGGCCTTGGCCGCGGGCTGGCTGGGTGCCATGGCCTTGGCCGCGGGGTGGACGCGTGCCTAGGCCTTGGCCGCGGGGTGGCTGCGTGCCTCGGCCTTGGCCTTGGCCGCGGGCTGGCTACGTGCCTTTATTGAAATGCAGCATATGCTCGCGACCAAGGTAGGTTGCACACTCTCACAGACACACAACACACACTCCGGCCGCGCTCCCGAGTCAAGGATAGGGAGCTCGAGCGTGGCCCTGTGCCTTGGCGTTGGCCGCGGGGTGGCTGCATGGCTTGGCCTTGGCCGCGGGCGAGCATTTGGCCAAAATGTGAGCACACGGTCCTCGCCGTTTATTCGTATTCTTGGACCAAAAACTGAGATCCACACCTACCTTCCACGTCTTTTTCCGGTTTTGCCTGAATCGGACGAGTGGGCCCACCCGTTTGGGCACCCGTTCGCTGCCGGTAAGATAACCGTAAAACGAGTTTCGGAGCTCGGAATTGGATTCCGTTTTCTCCTGCCACCGACTCCCACCAAACCCAACCACGCCAGCCCAAAATCCCACGCCGCCCACCAAGCGCGAAATTTGGCCACAATCCTTGGCCTTGGCTGCGGGGTGGCTGCGTGCCTAGGCCTTAGCCGCGGGTTGGCTGGGTGCCATGGCCTTGTCCTTGGCCACCGGGTAGCTGTGTGCCAAGGCCTTGGCCTCGGGGTGGCTGCGTGCCTAGGCCTTGGCCGCGGGCTGGCTGGGTGCCATGGCCTTGGCCACGGGGTGGACGCGTGCCTAGGCCTTGGCCACGGGGTGGCTGCGTGCCTCGGCCTTGGCCTTGGCGGCGGGCTGGCTCCGTGCCTTGCTCGAATTGCAGCACATGCTCGCGACCAAGGCACGTCGCACACTCTCGCACACACACAACACACGCTTGGGCCGCGCTCCCGGGGCAAGGATAGGGAGCTCGAGCGTGGCCCTGTGCCTTGGCCTTGGCCGCGGGGTGGCCGCGTGCCTTGGGCTTGGACATGGCCGCGGGCGAGCATTTGTGCAAAATGTGAGGACACGGTCCTCGCCGTTGCTTCGCATTCTTGGACCAAAAACTGAGATCAACGCCTACCTTCCACTTCTTTCTCCGGTTTTGCCTGAATCGGACGAGTTGGCCCACCCGTTTGGGAACCCGTTCTCTGGCGGTAAAATGGCTGTTAAACGAGTTTCGGAGCTCGGAATTGAATTCTGTTTTCTCCCGCCACCGACTCCGACCAAACCTGACCACGCCAGCGAAAAATCCCACGCCGCCCCCGAAAGAGGAAATTTGGCCGCAATCGTGTGCTATAGCTCACGGATTTTGGCCTTTTCGGGCGGAAAAATGGGCGCAGGGCCTCCCACATTATTTTCGCCATTTCTTTGAGCGCAAAACAGTACTAGCACTGTGAGGAGGCCCCCGGCCCAGTTCTACCACAACCGGACCAATTCGCGGGCACGTTTCGTCCCCTTTTCGCACCCCCAAACGTTCGGTAAATCGGCCGTAAAACGAGGTTCGGACCTCGGAATCGACTCCCATCTTCTCCGACGTTCGACTGTCGTACGTATCTAATGAATCATTCCAAAATCCCGCACCGCCCCGGAAACGCGAAAGTTGGCCAAGATCCGTGAGCTACAGCACACGGCCTTGGCCGCGGGGTGGCTGCGTGCCTAGGCCTTGGCAGCGGCGTGGCTGGGTGCCATGGCCTTGGCCTTGTCCACGGGGTGGCTGCGTGCCTTGGCCTTGGCCACGGGGTGGCTGTGTACCATGGCCTTGGCCTTGGGCGCAGGGTGGCTGCGTGCCTTGGCCTTGGCCGCGGGCTGCCTGCGTGCCTAGTCCTTGGCCACGGGGTGGCTGTGTGCCATGGCCTTGGCCTTGGGCGCGGGCTGGCTGCGTGCCTTGCTCGAAATGCAGCACATGCTCGCGACCAAGGCACGTCGCACAAGGCCTTGGCAGCGGGGCATGTGCGTGCCTTGGCCTTGGCAGCGGGAGACTGCGTGGCTTGGCCTTGGCCGCTGGGGCTGGGTGGATGGGTGCCTTGGCCTTGGCAGCGGGCGGGCTGGTGCCTTGGCCTTGGCAGCTGGGTGGCTGCGTGGCTTGGCCCCGGGCTGGCCGCGCGCCTTGGCCTTGGCCGCGGGCTGGCACCTTGGCCACAAAGCGGGATTCGCAGCCGGAATCGGTTTCCGTTTTCTCCGCGGCCAACCCCGCCAATACCGGCAACACCAGCCCAAAATCACGGCGCCACGGAAGCGAGGGTGACCGCAATCCGTGTGCTATAGCTCACGTTTCGGCCATTTCGAGCGGAAACGTGGGCCCAGGGCCCCCGCATTATTCTCGCCATTTTCTTGGGCGCAAAACAGTACTTGCGCCCAGAGGAGGCCCGCGGCCGAGTTGTGCCAGGATCGGACCAATTCGCGGGCACGTTTCGTCCCCCTTTTCGCACCCCCCACAACTGGTAAATCGGCCGTAAAAGCGAGATTCGGACCTCGGAATCGACTGCCGTCTTTTCCGGCGTTTGACTCTCGCGTATCTAATGCATCACCCCAAAATCCCGCACCGCCCCGGAAACGCGGAAGTTGGCCCAGATCCGTGGGCTACAGCACACGGTCTTCGGCCATTTTGGACCAAAAATGGGGCCCGGAGCTCACGGCCTGTTTTCCCCCACTTTTGAGTCCCGTAAGATAATTTCAGTCGAAATACGGCACCTGCTGAAATTTCAGCCCAAGCAAAGTCGGACAGACGCTTGGGCGCTGCATTGGCCCTGGATGCGTGCATTGGCCTTGGCCGCGGGGCATGTGCGTGCCTTGGCCTTGGCCGCGGGGAGACTGCGTGGCTTGGCCTTGGCCGCTGGGGCTGGGTGGATGGGTGCCTTGGCCTTGGCCGCGGGCGGGCTGGTGCCTTGGCCTTGGCCGCGGGGTGGCTGCGTGCCTTGGCCCCGGGCTGGCCGCGCGCCTTGGCCTTGGCCGATGTCAGGCTGTGCGGTGCATTGGGCTTGGCCCCGGGATGTCTTCGTGAATTGGACTTGGCCAAAAAACGGGTTTCGAAGCCAGGAATCGGTTTCCGTTTTCTCCCGCGGCCAACCCCCGCCAATACCGGCAACACCAGCCCAAAATCCCACGGCGCCACGGACACGCGAAATTTGACCGCAATCCGTGTGCTATAGCTCACGGATTTCGGCCATTTCGGGCGGAAACGTGGGCCCAGGGCCCCCCGCATTATTCTCGCCATTTTCTTCGGGCGCAAAACAGTACTTGCGCCCAGAGGAGGCCCGCGGCCGAGTTGTGCCAGGATCGGACCAATTCGCGGGCACGTTTCGTCCCCTTTTCGCACCCCCGCACAACTGGTAAATCGGCCGTAAAACGAGATTCGGACCTCGGAATCGACTGCCGTCTTTTCCGACGTTTGACTCTCGCTCGTATCTAATGCATCACCCCAAAATCCCGCACCGCCCCGGAAACGCGGAAGTTGGCCCAGATCCGTGGGCTACAGCACACGGTCTTCGGCCATTTTGGACCAAAAAATGGGGCCCGGAGCTCACGGCCTGTTTTCCCCCACTTTTGAGTCCCGTAAGATAATTTCAGTCGAAATACGGCACCTGCTGAAATTTCAGCCCAAGCAAAGTCGGACAGACGCTTGGGCGCTGCATTGGCCCTGGATGCGTGCATTGGCCTTGGCCGCGGGGCATGTGCGTGCCTTGGCCTTGGCCGCGGGGAGACTGCGTGGCTTGGCCTTGGCCGCTGGGGCTGGGTGGATGGGTGCCTTGGCCTTGGCAGCGGGCGGGCTGGTGCCTTGGCCTTGGCCGCGGGGTGGCTGCGTGCCTTGGCCCCGGGCTGGCCGCGCGCCTTGGCCTTGGCCTCGGGCTGGCCGGTGCCTTGGCCTTGGCCCCGGGCTGGCTGCGTGCCTTGGCCTTGGCCACAAAACGGGATTCGCAGCCCGGAATCGGTTTCCGTTTTCTCCGCGGCCAACCCCGCCAATACCGGCAACACCAGCCCAAAATCACGGCGCGCCGGAAGCGCGAGGTGACCGCAATCCGTGTGCTATAGCTCACGTTTCGGCCATTTCGGGCGGAAACGTGGGCCCAGGGCCCCCGCATTATTCTCGCCATTTTCTTGGGCGCAAAAAGTTGCGCCCAGAGGAGGCCCGCGGCGGTTGTGCCAGGATCGGACCAATTCGCGGGCACGTTTCGTCCCCCTTTTCGCACCCCGCACAACTGGTAAATCGGCCGTAAAACGAGATTCGGACCTCGGAATCGACTGCCGTCTTTTCCGACGTTTGACTCTCGCACGTATCTAATGCATCACCCCAAAATCCCGCACCGCCCCGGAAACGCGGAAGTTGGCCCAGATCCGTGGGCTACAGCACACGGTCTTCGGCCATTTTGGACCAAAAATGGGGCCCGGAGCTCACGGCCTGTTTTCCCCCACTTTTGAGTCCCGTAAGATAATTTCAGTCGAAATACGGCACCTGCTGAAATTTCAGCCCAAGCAAAGTCGGACAGACGCTTGGGCGCTGCATTGGCCCTGGATGCGTGCATTGGCCTTGGCCGCGGGGCATGTGCGTGCCTTGGCCTTGGCCGCGGGGAGACTGCGTGGCTTGGCCTTGGCCGCTGGGGCTGGGTATGATGGTGCCTTGGACTTGGCCGCGGGCGGGCTGGTGCCTTGGCCTTGGCAGCGGGGTGGCTGCGTGCCTTGGCCCCGGGCTGGCCGCGCGCCTTGGCCTTGGCCTTGCGGGCTGGCGGCCTTGCCTTGGCCTTGGCCCCGGGCTGGCTGCGTGCCTTGGCCTTGGCCACAAAGCGGGATTCGCAGCCGGAATCGGTTTCCGTTTTCTCCGCGGCCAACCCCGCCAATACCGGCAACACCAGCCCAAAATCACGGCGCCACGGAAGCGAGGGTTGACCGCAATCCGTGTGCTATAGCTCACAGTTTTCCATTTCGGGCGGAAACGTGGGCCCAGGGCCCCCGCATTATTCTCGCCATTTTCTTGGGCGCAAAACAGTACTTGCGCCCAGAGGAGGCCCGCGGCCGAGTTGTGCCAGGATCGGACCAATTCGCGGGCGTTTCGTCCCCCTTTTCGCACCCCGCACAACTGGTAAATCGGCCGTAAAAGCGAGATTCGGACCTCGGAATCGACTGCCGTCTTTTCCGGCGTTTGACTCTCGCACGTATCTAATGCATCACCCCAAAATCCCGCACCGCCCCGGAAACGCGGAAGTTGGCCCAGATCCGTGGGCTACAGCACACGGTCTTCGACCATTTTGGACCAAAAAATGGGGCCCGGAGCTCACGGCCTGTTTTCCCCCACTTTTGAGTCCCGTAAGATAATTTCAGTCGAAATACGGCACCTGCTGAAATTTCAGCCCAAGCAAAAGTCGGACAGACGCTTGGGCGCTGCATTGGCCCTGGATGCGTGCATTGGCCTTGGCCGCGGGGCATGTGCGTGCCTTGGCCTTGGCCGCGGGGAGACTGCGTGGCTTGGCCTTGGCCGCTGGGGCTGGGTGGATGGGTGCCTTGGCCTTGGCCTTGCGGGCGGGCTGGTGCCTTGGCCTTGGCCTTGGGGTGGCTGCGTGCCTTGGCCCCCCTGCTGGCCGCGCGCCTTGGCCTTGGCAGCGGGCTGGCTGGTGCCTGCCTTGGCCTGGCCCCGGGCTGGCTGCGTGCCTTGGCCTTGGCCACAAAGCGGGATTCGCAGCCGGAATCGGTTTCCGTTTTCTCCGCGGCCAACCCCGCAAATACCGGCAACACCAGCACAAAATCCCACGGCGCCACGGAAGCGCGAGGGTTTGACCGCAATCCGTGTGCTATAGCTCACGGATTTCGGCCATTTCGGGCGGAAACGTGGGCCCAGGGCCCCCCGCATTATTCTCGCCATTTTCTTCGGGCGCAAAACAGTACTTGCGCCCAGAGGAGGCCCGCGGCCGAGTTGTGCCAGGATCGGACCAATTCGCGGGCACGTTTCGTCCCCTTTTCGCACCCCCGCACAACTGGTAAATCGGCCGTAAAACGAGATTCGGACCTCGGAATCGACTGCCGTCTTTTCCGCCGTTTGACTCTCGCCAGTCTCTAATGCATCACCCCAAAATCCCGCACCGCCCGGAAAGCGGAAGTTGGCCCAGATCCGTGGGCTACAGCACACGGTCTTGACCGGACCACAAAATGGGGCCCGGAGCTCACGGCCTGTTTTCCCCCACTTTTGAGTCCCGTAAGATAATTTCAGTCGAAATACGGCACCTGCTGAAATTTCAGCCCAAGCAAAGTCGGACAGACGCTTGGGCGCTGCATTGGCCCTGGATGCGTGCATTGGCCTTGGCCGCGGGGCATGTGCGTGCCTTGGCCTTGGCCGCGGGGAGACTGCGTGGCTTGGCCTTGGCCGCTGGGGCTGGGTGGATGGGTGCCTTGGCCTTGGCCGCGGGCGGGCTGGTGCCTTGGCCTTGGCCGCGGGGTGGCTGCGTGCCTTGGCCCCGGGCTGGCCGCGCGCCTTGGCCTTGGCAGCGGGCTGGCCGGTGCCTTGGCCTTGGCCCCGGGCTGGCTGCGTGCCTTGGCCTTGGCCACAAAACGGGATTCGCAGCCCGGAATCGGTTTCCGTTTTCTCCCGCGGCCAACCCCCGCCAATACCGGCAACACCAGCCCAAAATCCCACGGCGCGCCACGGAAGCGAGGGTTTGACCGCAATCCGTGTGCTATAGCTCACGGATTTCGGCCATTTCGGGCGGAAACGTGGGCCCAGGGCCCCCCGCATTATTCTCGCCATTTTCTTCGGGCGCAAAACAGTACTTGCGCCCAGAGGAGGCCCGCGGCCGAGTTGTGCCAGGATCGGACCAATTCGCGGGCACGTTTCGTCCCCTTTTCGCACACCCGCACAACTGGTAAATCGGCCGTAAAACGAGATTCGGACCTCGGAATCGACTGCCGTCTTTTCCGTCGTTTGACTCTCGCACGTATCTAATGCATCACCCCAAAATCCCGCACCGCCCCGGAAACGCGGAAGTTGGCCCAGATCCGTGGGCTACAGCACACGGTCTTCGGCCATTTTGGACCAAAAAATGGGGCCGGAGCTCACGGCCTGTTTTACCCCTATTTTGAGTCCCGTAATATAATTTCAGTCGAAATACGGCACCTGCTGAAATTTCAGCCCAAGCAAAGTCGGACAGACGCTGGGCGCTGCATTGGCCCTGGATGCGTGCATTGGCCTTGGCCGCGGGGCATGTGCGTGCCTTGGCCTTGGCCGCGGGGAGACTGCGTGGCTTGGCCTTGGCCGCTGGGGCTGGGTGGATGTGTGTGTTGGCCTTGGCAGCGGGCGGGCTGGTGACTTGTCCTTGGCAGCGGGGTGGCTGCGTGCCTTGGCCCCGGGCTGTGCGCGCGCCTTGGCGTTGGCCTGGGGCTGGCCGGTGCCTTGGCCTTGGCCCCGGGCTGGCTGCGTGCCTTGGCCTTGGCCACAAAACGGGATTCGCAGCCCGGAATCGGTTTCCGTTTTCTCCCGCGGCCAACCCCCGCCAATACCGGCAACACCAGCCCAAAATCCCACGGCGCCACGGAAACGCGGAAGTTGGCCCAGATCCGTGTGCTAAAGCACACGGTATTCGGCCATTTAGGGCGGAAACGTGGGCCCAGGGCCCCCCGCATTATTCTCGCCATTTTCTTCGGGCGCAAAACAGTACTTGCGCCCAGAGGAGGCCCGCGGCCGAGTTGTGCCAGGATCGGACCAATTCGCGGGCACGTTTCGTCCCCTTTTCGCACCCCCGCACAACTGGTAAATCGGCCGTAAAACGAGATTCGGACCTCGGAATCGACTGCCGTCTTTTCCGACGTTTGACTCTCGCACGTATCTAATGCATCACCCCAAAATCCCGCACCGCCCCGGAAACGCGGAAGTTGGCCCAGATCCGTGGGCTACAGCACACGGTCTTCGGCCATTTTGGACCAAAAAATGGGGCCCGGAGCTCACGGCCTGTTTTCCCCCACTTTTGAGTCCCGTAAGATAATTTCAGTCGAAATACGGCACCTGCTGAAATTTCAGCCCAAGCAAAGTCGGACAGACGCTTGGGCGCTGCATTGGCCCTGGATGCGTGCATTGGCCTTGGCCGCGGGGCATGTGCGTGCCTTGGCCTTGGCCGCGGGGAGACTGCGTGGCTTGGCCTTGGCCGCTGGGGCTGGGTGGATGGGTGCCTTGGCCTTGGCCGCGGGCGGGCTGGTGCCTTGGCCTTGGCCGCGGGGTGGCTGCGTGCCTTGGCCCCGGGCTGGCCGCGCGCCTTGGCCTTGGCCGGGGGCTGGCCGGTGCCTTGGCCTTGGCCCCGGGCTGGCTGCGTGCCTTGGCCTTGGCCACAAAACGGGATTCGCAGCCCGGAATCGGTTTCCGTTTTCTCCCGCGGCCAACCCCGCCAATACCGGCAACACCAGCCCAAAATCACGGCGCCCACGGAAGCGCGAGGGTTTGACCGCAATCCGTGTGCTATAGCTCACGTTTCGGCCATTTCGGGCGGAAACGTGGGCCCAGGGCCCCCGCATTATTCTCGCCATTTTCTTGGGCGCAAAACAGTACTTGCGCCCAGAGGAGGCCCAGCGGCCGAGTTGTGCCAGGATCGGACCAATTCGCGGGCACGTTTCGTCCCCTTTTCGCACCCCGCACAACTGGTAAATCGGCCGTAAAACGAGATTCGGACCTCGGAATCGACTGCCGTCTTTTCCGACGTTTGACTCTCGCACGTATCTAATGCATCACCCCAAAATCCCGCACCGCCCCGGAAACGCGGAAGTTGGCCCAGATCCGTGGGCTACAGCACACGGTCTTCGGCCATTTTGGACCAAAAAATGGGGCCCGGAGCTCACGGCCTGTTTTCCCCCACTTTTGAGTCCCGTAAGATAATTTCAGTCGAAATACGGCACCTGCTGAAATTTCAGCCCAAGCAAAGTCGGACAGACGCTTGGGCGCTGCATTGGCCCTGGATGCGTGCATTGGCCTTGGCCGCGGGGCATGTGCGTGCCTTGGCCTTGGCCGCGGGGAGACTGCGTGGCTTGGCCTTGGCCGCTGGGGCTGGGTGGATGGGTGCCTTGGCCTTGGCCGCGGGCTGGCTGCGTGCCTTGGCCTTGGCCGCGGGGTGGCTGGGTGCCTTGGCCGCGGGCGGGCTGGGGGCGTTGGCGTGGGCCGGGGGGGGGCGGGTGCGTGGGCCTTGGCCCCGGGCTGGCTGCGTGCCTTGGCCTTGGCCACAAAACGGGATTCGCAGCCCGGAATCGGTTTCCGTTTTCTCCCGCGGCCAACCCCCGCCAATACCGGCAACACCAGCCCAAAATCCCACGGCGCCACGGAAACGCGAAATTTGACCGCAATCCGTGTGCTATAGCTCACGGATTTCGGCCATTTCGGGCGGAAACGTGGGCCCAGGGCCCCCCGCATTATTCTCGCCATTTTCTTCGGGCGCAAAACAGTACTTGCGCCCAGAGGAGGCCCGCGGCCGAGTTGTGCCAGGATCGGACCATTTCGCGGGGACGTTTCGTCCGATTTTGGGACCCCCGCACAACTGGTAAATCGGCCGTAAAACGAGATTCGGACCTCGGAATCGACTGCCGTCTTTTCCGACGTTTTACTCTCGCAAGTATATAATGCATCACCCCAAAATCCCGCACCGCCCCGGAAACGCGGAAGTTGGCCCAGATCCGTGGGCTACAGCACACGGTCTTCGGCCATTTTGGACCAAAAAATGGGGCCCGGAGCTCACGGCCTGTTTTCCCCCACTTTTGAGTCCCGTAAGATAATTTCAGTCGAAATACGGCACCTGCTGAAATTTCAGCCCAAGCAAAAACGGACAGGCGCTTGGGCGCTGCATTGGCCCTGGATGCGTGCATTGGCCTTGGCAGCGGGGCATGTGCGTGCCTTGGCCTTGGCCTTGCGGGGAGACTGCGTGGCTTGGCCTTGGCCGATTGGGCTGGGTGGATGTGTGCCTTGGCGTTGGCCGCGGGGGGGCTTGTGGGTTGGGCTTGTGCGGGGGGTGGCTGCGTGCCTTGGCCCCGTGCTGGCCGAGCGCCTTGGCATTGGCCGCGGGCTGGGCGGTGCCGTGGCCGTGGCGCCGGGCTGGCTGCGTGCCTTGGCCTTGGCCACAAAAGCGGGATTCGCAGCCGGAATCGGTTTCCGTTTTCTCCCGCGGCCAACCCCCGCCAATACCGGCAACACCAGCCCAAAATCCCACGGCGCCACGGAAACGCGAAATTTGACCGCAATCCGTGTGCTATAGCTCACGGATTTCGGCCATTTCGGGCGGAAACGTGGGCCCAGGGCCCCCCGCATTAGTCTCGCCAGTTTCTTCGGGCGCAAAACAGTCCTTGCGCCCAGAGGAGGCCCGCGGCCGAGTGGTGCCAGGATCGGACCACTGCGCGGGCACGTTTCGTCCCCGGGGCGCACCCCCGCACCACGGGTAAAGCGGCCGTAACACGCGATTCGGACCTCGGACTCGACGGCCGTCTTTTCCGGCGTTTGACTCTCGCGTATCTAATGCATCACCCCAAAATCCCGCCGCCCGGAAAGCGGAAGTTGGCCCAGATCCGTGGGCTACAGCACACGGTCTTGACCATTTTGGACCAAAAATGGGGCCGGAGCTCACGGCCTGTTTTCCCCCACTTTTGAGTCCCGTAAGATAATTTCAGTCGAAATACGGCACCTGCTGAAATTTCAGCCCAAGCAAAGCAAAGGGACAGACGCTTGGGCGCTGCATTGGCCCTGGATGCGTGCATTGGCCTTGGCCGCGGGGCATGTGCGTGCCTTGGCCTTGGCCGCGGGGAGACTGCGTGGCTTGGCCTTGGCCGCTGGGGCTGGGTGGATGGGTGCCTTGGCCTTGGCCGCGGGCGGGCTGGTGCCTTGGCCTTGGCCGTGGGGTGGCTGCGTGCCTTGGCCCCGGGCTGGCCGCGCGCCTTGGCCTTGGCCGCGGGCTGGCCTGTGCCTTGGCCTTGGCCCCGGGCTGGCTGCGTGCCTTGGCCTTGGCCACAAAACGGGATTCGCAGCCCGGAATCGGTTTCCGTTTTCTCCAGCGGCCAACCCCCGCCAATACCGGCAACACCAGCCCAAAATCCCACGGCGCCACGGAAACGCGAAATTTGACCGCAATCCGTGTGCTATAGCTCACGGATTTCGGCCATTTCGGGCGGAAACGTGGGCCCAGGGCCCCCCGCATTATTCTCGCCATTTTCTTCGGGCGCAAAACAGTTCTTGCGCCCAGAGGAGGCCCGCGGCCGAGTTGTGCCAGGATCGGACCAATTCGCGGGCACGTTTCGTCCCCTTTTCGCACCCCCGCACAACTGGTAAATCGGCCGTAAAACGAGATTCGGACCTCGGAATCGACTGCCGTCTTTTCCGACGTTTGACTCTCGCACGTATCTAATGCATCACCCCAAAATCCCGCACCGCCCCGGAAACGAGGAAGTTGGCCCAGATCCGTGGGCTACAGCACACGGTCTTGGCCATATTGGACCAAAAATGGGGCCGGAGCTCACGGCCTGTTTTCCCCCACTTTTGAGTCCCGTAAGATAATTTCAGTCGAAATACGGCACCTGCTGAAATTTCAGCCCAAGCAAAGTCGGACAGACGCTTGGGCGCTGCATTGGCCCTGGATGCGTGCATTGGCCTTGGCCGCGGGGCATGTGCGTGCCTTGGCCTTGGCCGCGGGGAGACTGCGTGGCTTGGCCTTGGCCGCTGGGGCTGGGTGGATGGGTGCCTTGGCCTTGGCCGCGGGCGGGCTGGTGCCTTGGCCTTGGCAGCGGGGTGGCTGCGTGCCTTGGCCCCGGGCTGGCCGCGCGCCTTGGCCTTGGCCTTGGGGGCGGGCTGGAAGGTGGCTTTGCCTTGGCCCCGGGCTGGCTGCGTGCCTTGGCCTTGGCCACAAAACGGGATTCGCAGCCCGGAATCGGTTTCCGTTTTCTCCGCGGCCAACCCCGCCAATACCGGCAACACCAGCCCAAAATCACGGCGCCACGGAAGCGAAATTTGACCGCAATCCGTGTGCTATAGCTCACGTTTCGGCCATTTCGGCGGAAACGTGGGCCCAGGGCCCCCGCATTATTCTCGCCATTTTCTTGGGCGCAAAACAGTACTTGCGCCCAGAGGAGGCCCAGGCCCAGTTGTGCCACGATAGGACCAAATCGCGGGCACCTTTCGTCCCCATTTAGCACCCCCCCACAACAGGTAAAAACGCCGTAAAAAAAGATTATGACCTCGGAATCGACTGCCGTCTTTTCCGACGTTTGACTCTCGCACGTATCTAATGCATCACCCCAAAATCCCGCACCGCCCCGGAAACGCGGAAGTTGGCCCAGATCCGTGGGCTACAGCACACGGTCTTCGGCCATTTTGGACCAAAAAATGGGGCCCGGAGCTCACGGCCTGTTTTCCCCCACTTTTGAGTCCCGTAAGATAATTTCAGTCGAAATACGGCACCTGCTGAAATTTCAGCCCAAGCAAAGTCGGACAGACGCTTGGGCGCTGCATTGGCCCTGGATGCGTGCATTGGCCTTGGCCGCTGGGGCTGGGTGGATGGGTGCCTTGGCCTTGGCCGCGGGGAGACTGCGTGGCTTGGCCTTGGCCGCTGGGGCTGGGTGGATGGGTGCCTTGGCCTTGGCCGCGGGCGGGCTGGTGCCTTGGCCTTGGCCGCGGGGTGGCTGCGTGCCTTGGCCCCGGGCTGGCCGCGCGCCTTGGCCTTGGCCGCGGGCTGGCCGGTGCCTTGGCCTTGGCCCCGGGCTGGCTGCGTGCCTTGGCCTTGGCCACAAAACGGGATTCGCAGCCCGGAATCGGTTTCCGTTTTCTCCCGCGGCCAACCCCCGCCAATACCGGCAACACCAGCCCAAAATCCCACGGCGCCACGGAAACGCGAAATTTGACCGCAATCCGTGTGCTATAGCTCACGGATTTCGGCCATTTCGGGCGGAAACGTGGGCCCAGGGCCCCCCGCATTATTCTCGCCATTTTCTTCGGGCGCAAAACAGTACTTGCGCCCAGAGGAGGCCCGCGGCCGAGTTGTGCCAGGATCGGACCAATTCGCGGGCACGTTTCGTCCCCTTTTCGCACCCCCGCACAACTGGTAAATCGGCCGTAAAACGAGATTCGGACCTCGGAATCGACTGCCGTCTTTTCCGACGTTTGACTCTCGCACGTATCTAATGCATCACCCCAAAATCCCGCACCGCCCCGGAAACGCGGAAGTTGGCCCAGATCCGTGGGCTACAGCACACGGTCTTCGGCCATTTTGGACCATTTTTTGGGGCCCGGAGCTCACGGCCTGTTTTCCCCCACTTTTGAGTCCCGTAAGATAATTTCAGTCGAAATACGGCACCTGCTGAAATTTCAGCCCAAGCAAAGTCGGACAGACGCTTGGGCGCTGCATTGGCCCTGGATGCGTGCATTGGCCTTGGCCGCGGGGCATGTGCGTGCCTTGGCCTTGGCCGCGGGGAGACTGCGTGGCTTGGCCTTGGCCGCTGGGGCTGGGTGGATGGGTGCCTTGGCCTTGGCCGCGGGCGGGCTGGTGCCTTGGCCTTGGCCGCGGGGTGGCTGCGTGCCTTGGCCCCGGGCTGGCCGCGCGCCTTGGCCTTGGCCGCGGGCTGGCCGGTGCCTTGGCCTTGGCCCCGGGCTGGCTGCGTGCCTTGGCCTTGGCCACAAAACGGGATTCGCAGCCCGGAATCGGTTTCCGTTTACTCCCGCGGCCACACCCCTCCAATACCGGCAACACCAGCCCAAAATCACGGCGCCACGGAAGCGCGGGTTTGACCGCAATCCGTGTGCTATAGCTCACGGATTTCGGCCATTTCGGGCGGAAACGTGGGCCCAGGGCCCCCCGCATTATTCTCGCCATTTTCTTCGGGCGCAAAACAGTACTTGCGCCCAGAGGAGGCCCGCGGCCGAGTTGTGCCAGGATCGGACCAATTCGCGGGCACGTTTCGTCCCCTTTTCGCACCCCCGCACAACTGGTAAATCGGCCGTAAAACGAGATTCGGACCTCGGAATCGACTGCCGTCTTTTCCGACGTTTGACTCTCGCACGTATCTAATGCATCACCCCAAAATCCCGCACCGCCCCGGAAACGCGGAAGTTGGCCCAGATCCGTGGGCTACAGCACACGGTCTTCGGCCATTTTGGACCAATTAATTGGGCCCTGAGCTCACGGCCTGTTTTCCCCCACTTTTGAGTCCCGTAAGATAATTTCAGTCGAAATACGGCACCTGCTGAAATTTCAGCCCAAGCAAAGTCGGACAGACGCTTGGGCGCTGCATTGGCCCTGGATGCGTGCATTGGCCTTGGCCGCGGGGCATGTGCGTGCCTTGGCCTTGGCCGCGGGGAGACTGCGTGGCTTGGCCTTGGCCGCTGGGGCTGGGTGGATGGGTGCCTTGGCCTTGGCCGCGGGCGGGCTGGTGCCTTGGCCTTGGCCGCGGGGTGGCTGCGTGCCTTGGCCCCGGGCTGGCCGCGCGCCTTGGCCTTGGCCGCGGGGCTGGCCGGTGCCTTGGCCTTGGCCCCGGGCTGGCTGCGTGCCTTGGCCTTGGCCACAAAACGGGATTCGCAGCCCGGAATCGGTTTCCGTTTTCTCCCGCGGCCAACCCCCGCCAATACCGGCAACACCAGCCCAAAATCCCACGGCGCCACGGAAACGAGGGTTGACCGCAATCCGTGTGCTATAGCTCACGTTTCGGCCATTTCGGGCGGAAACGTGGGCCCAGGGCCCCCATTATTCTCGCCATTTTCTTGGGCGCAAAAACAGTACTTGCGCCCAGAGGAGGCCCAGCGGCCGAGTTGTGCCAGGAACGGACCAAATCGCGGGCACGTTTCGTCCCCCTTTTCGCACCCCCCCTGCTGGTAAATGGGCCGTAACACGAGATTCGGACCTCGGAATCGACTGCCGTCTTTTCCGTCGTTTGACTCTCGCACGTATCTAATGCATCACCCCAAAATCCCGCACCGCCCCGGAAACGCGGAAGTTGGCCCAGATCCGTGGGCTACAGCACACGGTCTTCGGCCATTTTGGACCAAAAATTGGGGCCCGGAGCTCACGGCCTGTTTTCCCCCACTTTTGAGTCCCGTAAGATAATTTCAGTCGAAATACGGCACCTGCTGAAATTTCAGCCCAAGCAAAGTCGGACAGGCGCTTGGGCGCTGCATTGGCCCTGGATGCGTGCATTGGCCTTGGCCGCGGGGCATGTGCGTGCCTTGGCCTTGGCCGCGGGGAGACTGCGTGGCTTGGCCTTGGCCGCTGGGGCTGGGTGGATGGGTGCCTTGGCCTTGGCCGCGGGCGGGCTGGTGCCTTGGCCTTGGCAGCGGGGTGGCTGCGTGCCTTGGCCCCGGGCTGGCCGCGCGCCTTGGCCTTGGCCGCGGGCTGGCAGGTGCCTTGGCCTTGGCCCCGGGCTGGCTGCGGGCCTTGGCCTTGGCCACAAAAGCGGGATTCGCAGCCGGAATCGGTTTCCGTTTTCTCCCGCGGCCAACCCCCGCCAATACCGGCAACACCAGCCCAAAATCCCACGGCGCCACGGAAACGCGAAATTTGACCGCAATCCGTGTGCTATAGCTCACGGATTTCGGCCATTTCGGGCGGAAACGTGGGCCCAGGGCCCCCCGCATTATTCTCGCCATTTTCTTCGGGCGCAAAACAGTACTTGCGCCCAGAGGAGGCCCGCGGCCGAGTTGTGCCAGGATCGGACCAATTCGCGGGCACGTTTTAGTCCCCCTTTTTCGCACCCCGCACAACTGGTAAATCGGCCGTAAAAGCGAGATTCGGACCTCGGAATCGACTGCCGTCGTCTTTCCGACGTTTGACTCTCGCGTATCTAATGCATCACCCCAAAATCCCGCACCGCCCGGAAAGCGGAAGTTGGCCCAGATCCGTGGGCTACAGCACACGGTCTTGACCATTTTGGACCAAAAATGGGGCCCGGAGCTCACGGCCTGTTTTCCCCCACTTTTGAGTCCCGTAAGATAATTTCAGTCGAAATACGGCACCTGCTGAAATTTCAGCCCAAGCAAAGTCGGACAGACGCTTGGGCGCTGCATTGGCCCTGGATGCGTGCATTGGCCTTGGCAGCGGGGGTTGTGCGTGCTTTGGCATTGGCGGCGGGGATAGTGCGTGGATTGGCCTTGGCCGCTGGGGCTTGGTGGATGGGTGCCTTGGCCTTGGCCGCGGGCGGGCTGGTGCCTTGGCCTTGGCAGCGGGGTGGCTGCGTGCCTTGGCCCCGGGCTGGCCGCGCGCCTTGGCCTTGGCCTTGCGGGCTGGCGGTGCCTTGGCCTTGGCCCCGGGCTGGCTGCGGCCTTGGCCTTGGCCACAAAGCGGGATTCGCAGCCGGAATCGGTTTCCGTTTTCTCCGCGGCCAACCCCGCCAATACCGGCAACACCAGCCCAAAATCACGGCGCCACGGAAGCGAAATTTGACCGCAATCCGTGTGCTATAGCTCACGTTTCGGCCATTTCGGGGGAAACGTGGGCCCAGGGCCCCCGCATTATTCTCGCCATTTTCTTGGGCGCAAAACAGTACTTGCGCCCAGAGGAGGCCCGCGGCCGAGTTGTGCCAGGATCGGACCAATTCGCGGGCACGTTTCGTCCCCCTTTTCGCACCCCCCACAACTGGTAAATCGGCCGTAAAAGCGAGATTCGGACCTCGGAATCGACTGCCGTCTTTTCCGGCGTTTGACTCTCGCGTCTAATGCATCACCCCAAAATCCCGCACCGCCCGGAAAGCGGAAGTTGGCCCAGATCCGTGGGCTACAGCACACGGTCTTGACCATTTTGGACCAAAAATGGGGCCGGAGCTCACGGCCTGTTTTCCCCCACTTTTGAGTCCCGTAAGATAATTTCAGTCGAAATACGGCACCTGCTGAAATTTCAGCCCAAGCAAAGTCGGACAGACGCTTGGGCGCTGCATTGGCCCTGTTTGCGTGCTTTGTCATTGGCAGCGGGGCTTGTGCGTGCCATGGCCTTGGACGCGGTGAGACTGCGTGGCGTGGCATTGGCCGATGGGGCTGGGTGGATGGGTGCATTGGCCTTGGCCGCGGGCGGGCTGGTGCCTTGGCCTTGGCAGCGGGGTGGCTGCGTGCCTTGGCCCCGGGCTGGCCGCGCGCCTTGGCCTTGGCCTTGCGGGCTGGCGGTGCCTTGGCCTTGGCCCCGGGCTGGCTGCGTGCCTTGGCCTTGGCCACAAAAGCGGGATTCGCAGCCGGAATCGGTTTCCGTTTTCTCCGCGGCCAACCCCGCCAATACCGGCAACACCAGCCCAAAATCACGGCGCCACGGAAGCGAGGGTTGACCGCAATCCGTGTGCTATAGCTCAGTTTCGGCCATTTCGGGCGGAAACGTGGGCCCAGGGCCCCCGCATTATTCTCGCCATTTTCTTGGGCGCAAAACAGTACTTGCGCCCAGAGGAGGCCAGCGGCCGAGTTGTGCCAGGATCGGAACAATTCGCGGGCAAGTTACGTCCCCTGTTCGCACCCCCCCACAACTGTTAAATCGGCCGGAAAACGAGATACGGACCTCGGAAACGACTGCAGTCATTACCGACGTTTTAATCTACCACGAATCTAATGCATCACCCCAAAATCCCGCACCGCCCGGAAAGCGGAAGTTGGCCCAGATCCGTGTGCTACAGCACACGGTCTTGACCATTTTGGACCAAAAATGGGGCCGGAGCTCACGGCCTGTTTTCCCCCACTTTTGAGTCCCGTAAGATAATTTCAGTCGAAATACGGCACCTGCTGAAATTTCAGCCCAAGCAAAGTCGGACAGACGCTTGGGCGCTGCATTGGCCCTGGATGCGTGCATTGGCCTTGGCCGCGGGGCATGTGCGTGCCTTGGCCTTGGCCGCGGGGAGACTGCGTGGCTTGGCCTTGGCCGCTGGGGCTGGGTGGATGGGTGCCTTGGCCTTGGCAGCGGGCGGGCTGGTGCCTTGGCCTTGGCCGCGGGGTGGCTGCGTGCCTTGGCCCAGGGCTGGCCGCGCGCCTTGGCCTTGGCCGCGGGCTGGCCGGTGCCTTGGCCTTGGCCCCGGGCTGGCTGCGTGCCTTGGCCTTGGCCACAAAACGGGATTCGCAGCCCGGAATCGGTTTCCGTTTTCTCCCGCGGCCAACCCCCGCCAATACCGGCAACACCAGCCCAAAATCCCACGGCGCCACGGAAACGCTATTTGACCGCAATCCGTGTGCTATAGCTCACGGATTTCGGCCATTTCGGGCGGAAACGTGGGCCCAGGGCCCCCCGCATTATTCTCGCCATTTTCTTCGGGCGCAAAACAGTACTTGCGCCCAGAGGAGGCCCGCGGCCGAGTTGTGCCAGGATCGGACCAATTCGCGGGCACGTTTCGTCCCCTTTTCGCACCCCCGCACAACTGGTAAATCGGCCGTAAAACGAGATTCGGACCTCGGAATCGACTGCCGTCTTTTCCGACGTTTGACTCTCGCTCGTATCTATTGCATCAGGCCTAAATGCCGCTCGGCCCCGGAAACGCGGAAGTTGGCCCAGATCCGTGGGCTACAGCACACGGTCTTGACCATTTTGGACCCACAAATGGGGCCCGGAGCTCACGGCCTGTTTTCCCCCACTTTTGAGTCCCGTAAGATAATTTCAGTCGAAATACGGCACCTGCTGAAATTTCAGCCCAAGCAAAGTCGGACAGACGCTTGGGCGCTGCATTGGCCCTGGATGCGTGCATTGGCCTTGGCCGCGGGGCATGTGCGTGCCTTGGCCTTGGCCGCGGGGAGACTGCGTGGCTTGGCCTTGGCCGCTGGGGCTGGGTGGATGGGTGCCTTGGCCTTGGCCGCGGGCGGGCTGGGGCCTGGGCCTTGGGCGCGGGGTGGCTGCGGGCCTGGGCCCCGGGCGGGCCGCGGGCCTTGGCCTTGGCCGCGGGCTGGCGGGTGCCTTGGCCTTGGCCCCGGGCTGGCTGCGTGCCTTGGCCTTGGCCACAAAACGGGATTCGCAGCCCGGAATCGGTTTCCGTTTTCTCCCGCGGCCAACCCCACGCCAATACCGGCAACACCAGCCCAAAATCACGGCGCCCGGAAGCGCGAGGGTTTGACCGCAATCCGTGTGCTATAGCTCACGGTTTCGGCCATTTCGGCGGAAACGTGGGCCCAGGGCCCCCGCATTATTCTCGCCATTTTCTTGGGCGCAAAACAGTACTTGCGCCCAGAGGAGGCCAGCGGCCGAGTTGTGCCAGGATCGGACCAATTCGCGGGCACGTTTCGTCCCCCTTTTCGCACCCCGCACAACTGGTAAATCGGCCGTAAAAGCGAGATTCGGACCTCGGAATCGACTGCCGTCTTTTCCGGCGTTTGACTCTCGCACGTATCTAATGCATCACCCCAAAATCCCGCACCGCCCGGAAAGCGGAAGTTGGCCCAGATCCGTGGGCTACAGCACACGGTCTTGACCATTTTGGACCAAAAATGGGGCCGGAGCTCACGGCCTGTTTTCCCCCACTTTTGAGTCCCGTAAGATAATTTCAGTCGAAATACGGCACCTGCTGAAATTTCAGCCCAAGCAAAGTCGGACAGACGCTTGGGCGCTGCATTGGCCCTGGATGCGTGCATTGGCCTTGGCCGCGGGGCATGTGCGTGCCTTGGCCTTGGCCGCGGGGAGACTGCGTGGCTTGGCCTTGGCCGCTGGGGCTGGGTGGATGGTTGCTTTGGCATTGGCGGGGGGAGGGGTTGTGCCTTGGGCTTGGCGGCGGGGTGTCTGAGTGCCTTGGCCCCGGGCTGGCCGCGCGCCTTGGCCTTGGCCGCGGGCTGGCCGGTGCCTTGGCCTTGGCCCCGGGCTGGCTGCGTGCCTTGGCCCTGGCCACAAAACCGGATTCGCAGCCCGGAACCGGTGTCCGCTATCTCCCGCGGCCACCCCCCGCCAATCGGGGCAACACCAGCCCAAAATCACGGCGCCACGGAAGCGAGGGGTGACCGCAATCCGTGTGCTATAGCTCACGTTTCGGCCATTTCGGGCGGAAACGTGGGCCCAGGGCCCCCGCATTATTCTCGCCATTTTCTTGGGCGCAAAACAGTACTTGCGCCCAGAGGAGGCCCGCGGCCGAGTTGTGCCAGGATCGGACCAAT